>JAJONR010001322.1:0-102131 GCA_029582245.1 Solanum etuberosum
TAAAGGGAGTCTGGGTCGACAGAACCCAAATTTTTTGACCCACGAGACCCCGTCGACGGTCCGTAGGGCGACCTACGGACCGTGGATAGGGTCCGTAGGTCACTCTGACACTTGGAAAGTTTTGAGGACTTACCTGGGATCTACGGACGCCATACACAGTCCGTGGATTGACCAACAGACCGTTGATGGGGTCCGTAGATCACTGCACATCTGTTTTTCTGTAAATTTTACCTTTCGTCCCTGCACACGTAGCAACCATTAGGACTTTCTTTTTATATTTTCTGGACACTTTTTAGACACAGACCCTATTCTATATCTAGCCAACAATAATACAAAAATAAAACACGTATCTATAGAGCTACAAAAATCAAAATAAAAGTAGAAAACTTCTATATCGAAAATAAAAACCTATAGTTGGCTAGATTATACATCTAGGGTTGCCTCCCAAGCAGCGCTTGATTTAACGTCGCGGCACGACGCAGGCACCTTGATTACTCAGACTTCATCAAGATTTCATGCCTATATCACTGCATTGATACTCTTAGAATTTCCCATGTAGCTTTTTATCCTCTGGTGGTTGGCCTTGAACCTTATCCCCTTCCTCTTCTCGAGCTCAACCACTCCTTGTGGGGACACTTGGGTAACTCTGAATGGTCCAGTCCACTTTGATTTCAATCTGCCAGGAAGCCAAGGAAACCTTGAGTTAAATAGCAACACCAGATCACCAGGAGCTAGTTCGCACTTTTCTGTCTTTTGATCATAGTGTTTTTTCTCCTTGCACAAGGTTGCACCTAACTTCTCTTTACTAGACACTTTAGCACCTTGTCCCACAATGTGACTCACCACAGATACCGATTTAAGGTCACTTTCTTGCTTTATAGACCGACAGTTGTTAAAAGTCACCTCCTCCTTATTCAGTCGAAACTTCATCTGTCCTTTCTCCATATCGGCTAAGGCGCGCCCAGTGACGAGGAATGGTCTCCCTAAGATTATGGGAACTTCAAAGTCTACTTCACAATCAAGTATCACAAAGTCCACCGGAAAAATGAACGATCCCACTTTCACAAGGACATCCTGAAGCACTCCAACGGGCTTCTTCACAGTTCTATCAGCCATAAGTAAACGCATCGCAGTTGGTTTTGGAGCTCCTAAAACCAACTGCTTATAGATCGACAATGGCATCAAGTAAATGCTGGCCCCCAAATCACACAAGGCCTTCGCAAAGTGCATCCTACCGATGGTGCAAGGAATAGTGAAAGCTCCGGGATCCTCTTTCTTTTGCACCAGTGACCTCATAGAAATGGCACTACAATGCTGCAACCTCTCATCATTCTCAAAACTAACAGCCCTCTTTTTGGTCACCAAGTCCTTCATGAATTTTGCATACCCAGGCATTTGCTCCAAACCTTCTATCAACGGGACATGGATGGAAAGTTGTTTCAACATAGTGATGAACCTGCGGTATTTTCCTTCTTCAGTCTTTTGCTTTAACCTCTGTGGGAAGGGAGGTGGAGGTCTAGGCATGGGAACAACTTTATGGGTCAAGTCAGCCTCCTTTTCTGCAGCATCTTTCGTCTCTCCAGTAACCACTACCTCATCCGCATCTTTTTCTACCACCTTTTCAACTTATGACGGCATGGGGGGGATCAATAATTTGTTTTCCTCCGTGAATCGTGATTGCCATGTGATTACCATACGATTCCCATCATTTTTTAGATTATGGATGGTGTTTCTGGGAAGTGTGCCCGGTTGGTGTGGATTCACAATAGCGGATAACCAACTGAACGGCTTCTCAAGTTGCTTGTCGACACTACATGGGCATCAACTTTCTGACCAATCCCTGATAACTCAGTACGCATCTCTTCACATCTTCATCAGTGGCATCAAACATCTTCATCATCTTTTGCATCATATCCTCAATGCGTGACATACTACCACCAACCTCTCTATTGCCAGATTCCCTATTACCATGGGGAACATAGGGCCCAACTTTTTCATTCCTGTTGCTATAGTTTTTCTGGTTGTAGTTGTTATCACGGTTGTAGTTCCCATTCCATACATAGTTTCCCTCTCGATTGTTGTTCTATAGTTCCGAACTTGGTTTCCTTTACCTAGGCACCAATTATCTGAGTTGGATCCTTGGGCGTTGGCTTGGAAACCCCCCATCTTATCATTCACCAAATACACATCCTCCTCATAGTAGCATTCCTTAACTGGTTGTTGTGGAGTTCTAGTTAGATAGTTTACCGCATTCACTTTCTCTGCACCTCTGGTCACATGCTTTAGTACCAAACCCAGTTCTCTCCTCATTTGAGCCATCTTTTCACGAATATCATCACTGGATTGACTAGGTGTGGCTTGAACTGCAAATGTGCTTCTACTAGTGTCTGACTTTCATGCCTTATTATTTCAGGAAATCTTCTCTAGTTTCTCAGCGATCTCCTCAAAAGCGCACTCACCATACGATCCTCCAGCAATAGTACCAAGCACAGCCTTTCCATTGTCATCCTGACCTCTGTAGAAGTACTCCTTCAGTGACTCATCATCTATGCGGTGATTTGGAACACTTCTTATGAATGACGTGAACCTATCCCAAGAACTACTTAACGACTCTCCAGGTAGTGCTACGAAGTTGTTCAGTTTGTCCTTGTGATTCAGATTCTTGGACAATGGGAAATAATTTTCCATGAACACCTTATGCAATTGGTCCCACGTATCAATCGAGTTATATGGAAGCTCAGAAAACCACACCGCAGCATCTCCGGTCAATAATAGAGGGAAGACTCTCAACCCGATGACATTCATATCCAACTCCGGTCGTCCCACACAACTCTTGCAGACATTTATCAATTTAGCCATGTGACCATGTGGATCTTCCAAAGCTAGACCAGAAAACAACCCTCTTGCTATGAGCATTTGCATCAGACTGCTCGTCACCACAAATGTATGCCCTAGAGGTAGATGAGGGAGTACAATAGGTCCTTCTGATTCAACTGTATTAAAATCGACCCTGTAGTTTTCACGCAACCTCGATTCTGGTGGATTTTGTACCCTCAATGCATCTCCAAGTAGATTACCACCACGAACCTGAGCATTCTCATTACCAACTCCAGGAGGTTGCAAGTCAACTTTATCCTCATGTTCATCAATGATTGGATTATTATGGACCCCTTGATTATTTATTTTTCTCAAATTTTTGCTCAACTCTAGATCATAGGGGGTCAATCGTTCCCCTCGACTCTGTGTACTTGGCATACACTAGAGTAGAAACCTGTTGAAAATAAAAAGAAAAGAAAATGTAAAATCAGGAAATAATTGACTAAAGTGCAATAATGTAGTTAAACTTAATCCAAAAGCCTTATTCCCCAGCAGCGGCGCAAAAAATTGATACGCTCAAATTACACCTCCCTAAAGAAGTATAAGCGGTTGTCGTCAAATAAAGAACCCAACTTGTAGGTTGGGGTCGATCCCACGAGGAATATGGTTCAGACTTAAACTTAACTCACTATTATATCCGTTTAACTAAACTATTTTCGAGAACAAGTAATTAAATGGGGGTTTTGTGTAAACAAATAACTGATTGTTGATCAAGTAAAAAATGAGCAGGATTCAACTTTTGATTATCAATATGAGAGAGAAACTAGGGTATATGTGTTCCCCATAAGCTCTTAACGCGGTAATCCTAATAATAGTAATCCTTTCCTAGTGTTTTACATGCAAAGTTGGTAAGATAGGTATCCCTAAGTGATTGGTCCTCCAAATAGGGAATTTCACTACACACGTTGGTCCGGCTACGAGTGTATACTTTACTAACCCTTACCTTTACCTCATATTAGACATAACATCAATTTATGGCTTAGTTTTCACCCTCGCACAAATTGACATTAGACTATTAGATAGCATCCACTAAATCTCTGTTGCTAATTCTTTTCTGATTAACTACCTCCTTGGTCCGGCAAGTGGCAACGACGCGAGTTCTAACGTGTGCACTTGTTAAAAAGATTTCTAAGCCAAAGAATTACCAATACATGCATAAACACTATTCAAGAATTACTTAATTACTATTCATACGTTGTTAATTGCTAATGGTTCCCACAACCCTAGTTGTGGATTAAGCTACTCATGCTTAAAAGAACACAATTCATGTTTTGATAAAGATAATTCATGAACTTATGATTAGAGTAGAAGAAACCCGAAATCTCCAATTGAATTTCAAAGTCAAAATCTTGTAAAACGAAATCCGAAAATCAAATTGCTAAAGTTACAAGTTAATTCCCCAAAATACCAAGAACTAAAAGTAAACTATATTGTCTAACCCCCAAAAATGAGGTTTACATGGCCTATTTATAGAAAAACATGTCCTAAACAAAAATAAAATGAAATAAGGAAATAAACTTCTGGGACACGGCTTCGATCGACGAACTCGACCTATGGACCGTGGGTCGACCTATGGTCCGTAGGCCCCCTTCCGTAGCTCTATACTTAGACTTTTCCATCAGGTACTGGAACTTCAACTCCCAGAATATAAATCGACGGATGTGCAGGACGGCCCGTGGGTCGACCTACGGTCCGTCAGTTGCATCCGTAGTTCCACACTTGGTCAGACTTCCCTGATGCTCTATCTACAACGCCCATCGATGGTCCGTAGGACCCTTCCGTGGGTGACTCCTTCTGCAAATTTTCAGCTTTCATCTCACTCAACCACGTCAAAGCCTATTTCCTACAAACAGAACACAAAAACATTAATTCTAACACAATATAGCTCTAGACACACACAACTTCTAAGTGAAATGTATCAAAAATACCATAAACTCACGGTATATCAGTCATCATCCTTGACAGGGGAAAGTACCTCACATAGAAAGCTGTGGTCAACTCATCCCAAGTGGTAATAAAGTTTCTCAGAAGGTCAGCCAACCACTTTGTGGCTTTTTTCATCAAAGAGAATGGAAATAATTGAAGATAGACCGATTCTTGAGAAATGTTTTTGAATGAGAACGATCCATAAATGTCAACGAAATTCCGAACGTGCTCATGGGGATCCTCATGAGTCAGCCCTCCAAATAATTCTTTCAATTGTACGAGCTAAAGCATTGTGCTAGTGATGTGAAAAATAGTGTTCCCTTCAGCAGGAGGTAAACGTATAGCCTCGACCCCACCCAATTGGATATGGTCGTTAACATCATTCAAATTCCCTATATCGTCTTGGTGGCCAACTTGGCTACCATTTCTCCCATTTACGCTTATTTCTTCTTTTGTTCAACACAGCCACACAAAAACAAACAAAGTAAGTCGATTCAACTATAACACAAAAAGATCATAATTCAAACTTCAATAATAGAATTCTAAACAAGACCACTCCCCGGCAGCGATGCCATTTTTGATTAATGCTTAGATTACTCCTCTTCCAATTCTAGATATAAAGACGGTCGTTATTCAGTATAAAACCCAATGAAGAGTTGGGGTCAAACCCACAGGGAGCGGTACAATTGTTCAGATTCAGTTATGAAGTATAAATGTGATCTATTCAGTTATACGAATGTAAATAATCTTTAAAATGTAAACAAGTCTAAGGGGGTGAAAACGAATGTCAGCTGGGGGGTTTGGATTGTCAATTATCAGCTACAACACAATTAAACACGATGAAAATACCAATATAGAGAGAAATTCTCAGGATGTGATCGATTATAGGCAAATTTCACTGTGCGGGTAATTGAAATTACTAAGAAATAGCTAAATATCAGTGGGTAGGCTAGACTTTAAGTAAGATAGTTTTCTCTCGAACAACTATCCTGATTCAAGTGATTTCTTTCGAACATCAACAAGCTTAGCAAATAAGAACAGCCCACACCTTAATTCATCCACTCTCTCGAGCTAGATGGGTAGAATCGGATTTAGGATTTACTCTTTCGAGCTAAACCCATATCAACCCAATAATTACAATCATTAATCAAAAGCTTTGATTCTGAAACTTCTCTCTCACGCAACCCTAGAACTCTAAATTAGAATTGTATTTGCAACTACAATTCTTAGATTAAAACACAACTATCAATTTAGCATTTAAGTCAGTAAATAACAATACCCATAAGCTAATTCAACCCATAATCACATGATCACACCCCAAGAATTGGGGTTTTAGCTAAGCATCATAAAAAGGTAAAAATAGTTACCAACTAGATTAGCCATCAGCTGAGTAAGAGTCTCCAAGCCTTTACAATGCTCCAAAGTGATTAAATTCAAAAACCCACTTGCAAATCCTCAAAATTAAGCTTAGAAATCTTCAAAGTCTATAATAAGAACTGAAAAACTAAGAGAAAATTCTAACTCTAAAACTTGGGGATCAAAACTGTCTTGGAACTCCTCAAAACTCCTTTTAAAATTCAATTTATAGTTGCCTGTGTTTTGGCCTGAAAGTACACTCGGCGTTATAAGTCGTGCCTCGCCAAGTGGTTGAGTGATCCGCTCGTTGCTCCCTTCCATCACCATTTTTCCTTCGTCCTTTGCATCCCAGGTGCTGTAACTTTGGGCGATCAAAGTTTCCATCACGGAATCGATCGGCGATTCACTGACTATCCTTTTTTGTCGCCAACTTGGTTCTTTCCAAGGATGGCACGCTGGAACTTTGGGCGAGCTAAAGAGCCACTCGGCACACAGTGGTATTTGCGATCACCAAGATTACTTTTCTTCACTTCTTAAGCTTTTCAGTTCCTTTTTTGTCCGATCATGTCCTTGCCTTGCTCCTTAGCCTTCAAAGCTGCAAATCAACATTTTAACATCAGTTTAGGGGATAAATTAGGCATTTGAGGACATTTATGCTATCAAAACAATGCTCAAATGAGTTGAAATCTCAGACTCATCCCTGACGACATTGACTCAAAAGAAGGCTAAGTTCATTAGATCTGAAGCATGTGAGAAGATTTTTCAGGAATTGAAGGATAGACTTACTTCCGCTCCAGTGTTGAATTTACTAGAAGGGACGAATGGTTTTGTTGTCTATTGTGATGCCTCAAGGGTTGGACTAGGATGTGTGCTTATGAAAAATGGGAAAGTTATTGCCTACACTTCAAGGCAACTTTAGATTCATGAGAAGAATTATCCTACCCATTACCTTGAACTAGCGGCGGTTTTTTTTGCCTTGAAAATTTGGAGGCATTATTTGTATGGTGTTCATGTGGATGTCTTTAACAACCACAAGAGTTTGAAATATGTGTTTAACCAAAATAATTTAAATATCCGCCAAAGAAGGTGGCTTGAGTTATTGAAGGATTATGACATGAGTATTCTCTATCACCCTAATAGGAAGAATGTGGTGGCGGATGCTCTTAGTCGGTTACTTATGGGTAGTGTTGCTCATATTAAGGATGATAGAAAAGAGTTAGTTCGAGATGTTCATTGATTGGCCTGGTTGGGTGTTCAGTTAGTAGACTCTACCAAGGGTGGTGTTATGGTTCACAATGGTTCAGAATTGTCTGTTGTGGCGGATGTGAAAGCTAAGCAAGGTATTGATCCAACTATTGTTGAATTAAAGGAAGTAATGCTTAAGAAGTCTACTGAGGCTTTCTCCCAAGGGGGAGATGGAGTACTTAGATATCAAGGTCGTTTGTGTGTTCCTAATGTTGATGACTTGAGGGAACATATCGTGTCAACAGCCCATAGTTCTAAGTATTCCATTCACCCGGGTGCCACCAAGATATACCGTGACTTGCGGGAGATCTATTATGGAATGGGATGAAGAAGGATATTACGGGATTTGTGGCTAAGTGTCCTAATTGCCAACAAGTGAAAGTTGAGTATCAGAAATCGGGAGGTTTGTCCCAAGATATTAGCATTCCTACTTGGTAGTGGGAAGATTTAAATATGGACTTCATAGTAGGGTTGCCTCGTACACGATGAAAATATTATTAGATTTGGGTTATAGTAGACCAAATATTGAAATTGGCTCATTTCATTCTCGTGAAAGTTTCTTATTCGGTGGAAGATTATGCTAAGTTGTATTTAATTGAAATGGTAAGGTTGCATGGAGTGTCTTTATCCATTTTCTCTGATCGTGGTACTCTATTCACTTCTCAGTTTTGGAAATCTTTCCAAAAGGGTCTTGGTACTCATGTTAAGATTAGTACGATTTTTCATCCCCAAACCAATGGGAAAGCGGAGCATACTATCCAAACTTTTGAAGATATTTTGAGAGCTTGTGTAATTGATTTCAAGGGTAATTGGGATGATCATTTGCCTTTGATTTAGTTTGCATATAATAATAGTTATCACTCGAGTATTGCTATGGCTCCATTTGAGGCATTGTATGGTAGGAGGTGTAGATCTCCTAAAGGTTGGTTTGAGGTGGGTAAAGTTTCTCTAATAGGTCCCGGGTTGGTACATGAGGCTATTGAGAAAGTTAGACTTATTAGACAAAGGTTAAAAATGTCTCAAAGTCGACAAAAGTCGTATGCCGATGTTAGAAGAAGAGATTTTGAGTTTGATGTTCATGATTGGGTTTATTTGAAAATTTCACCCATGAAGGGTGTAATGAGGTTTGGTAATAAAGGGAAGTTTAGTCCCCGTTATGTAGCCCCATATCAGATTTTGAGGTGTGTTGGTAGGGTTGCTTATGAACTTTAATTGCCTAATGAATTGGCATCGGTGTATCCAGTTTTCCATTTCTCTATGTTAAAGAAATGTGTTGGAGATCCGACATCTATAGTTCCCTTAGAAGGTTTGGGAGTTGAGAAGAATTTTTCCGATGAAGAAGTTCCGGTTGAGATTTTAGACCGGCAAGTTAAGAAGTTGAGGAATAAAGAAGTTTCTTCCGTGAAAGTATTGTGGAGGAATCATTTAGTTGAGGGTGCTACTTGAGAGTTCGAGGCCGATATGATTTCCCGATATCCTCATCTTTTTCATTCTACTCCTACTCTATCTTGAGGTATTGAGGTCCTCATGGTTTTCTCTTTTGGTGTCATGTATTTTAGATATTAATCCCATGATTTCCTTATTTATGCATGTTCATGAAAAGCTTAAGTTTTGAGAAAATGAGTCAACTTGATTGATTTCTACATGTTTATGTGCATTTGAGTATGAATTTCATATAGACTACATGTCATGATGTTTTGAGCATGCTTTAGCTTGGAGTTGAGGTTTCCTCCTCAGATATGTACATTTATGTGATTGCATGCATGATGGGCTGCTAGTTTTGGGTTCTTTTCCTTCATGTGATGTCTAGAATCCCATTCGAGGACAAATGTTCCCAAATGGAAGTTAATGTAACACCTCAGAATCCAGTAGGCTACGCAAGAGACCAAGTGAGAGGTCAGAAACCAAAGATTGAGCCCGGGCACCTTTCACGAAGGGGCAGACGAGCCGTGAAGGGCACCACTAGGCGTGGCATGGATTGTGAAGGCTCCGTGTGACTAGCCAAAGAGGGATACCCTCCCACGAGTACCTAGATGTCTCAGGGTGAGCACCACAACATGTGGTGAAGCCCGTGAAGGGGGAGGCAATAGCTGCCTTAAGGGTGACCCTCCACACGAGCCACTTGACGGCTCGTAGAGTGGGTCGTGAAGGAAAGGAGGGGGGGGGTCTTGGGGTGTTGTCCAAGCCACTCGTCCAGGACCACGGCAGCCACCACGGCCCGTCTGAACCTTGACGACTCGTGAGGGGTGGCGTTTGGGGGTTTAGTCAGGTGTAAGTTCAAGAGCAGTTGGGTATTTTCATAACTATATAAGTGATTTTAACTCCAAATTCAACCCATTCAAGTTATTCTCTTAAATTTCCAAAAGAACACCAAGTTCTTCCTCTCCAAAATATTTCTCTCTCTAGAAACTTGAAGAAGAAGAAGGGTTCCATCTAGGGTTTCAAGGCAAGCCTCCATTTCCACCATTGAAGGAAAGCTTTTGGCATTGAGGTATGGTAGTTTTCATCCATGGATTCCTTCCATTCATGGAGTTCCCAAATTCTCCTATTTTAAAAGTTAGAAATCCCCAATTGAGTTAGGGTTTTCCTCAATTCCCATGGGTTCTATTCAATGTTAATTTAAATGATTGAACTATGATCTCTTATGCATGAATTGATAAAATATCATGATTTTTATGATGATCCCCCATGAACCCATGTAAATCCCATGTTTTCCAATTATGATGATATAATGTGGGTTTTGGATTATTAAAAAAGATTTTTATGAAATCAAGCATGAATTGAAAGAATTATATGATTTTATGATGAATTTCTATGAGCCCATATCTAACCCATGATTTCTAGATGTTGATGTATGAAAATGGGTTTAGAACCATGAAAGGTGAATTATGAAAGTTAGCATGTTCTTATGAGAATTATGTATATGATTTAAGGATGCTTTGAGAGGGAAGTATCAATGATGATGTTGTTGTTGTTGTGTTGTTGAAAGGATTTTCTCATATACACATCTATGCATGATTGTGAAAGGTATTTTCACATAATAAGGGTTCCTAAGGTTGAAAGGCTATTCTTACCTAAAATGAACCAATGATTAAGGAATTATGTTAATGTTGAGTTAAAAGGCAATTACCCATGCTCTCCATTGAATGACAAGAGGCGATACCACATGTCATGTGATGTAAGGACAAGAGGCGATTACCCATGTTCCTTCAACGACAAGAGGCGATTACCCATGTTCCTTTATGAGCTATGCTGAATAGGATTAAGAACTATTCCTTGGAAGTTAAGCTTAGTACCGAGTGGAGAAGTGACAATTACCCAAGTCCCGTACCTATGTGCCCCCATAGGATTGTCTATAAAGACATTAGATAGTGGATCCACAATAGCAAAAAGGTCACGATCCTTTCCTTGGAAAGTAGGACACCCTTTTTCGGTGTGGGGTAGACACCAAATTCCAAGTTGATAGCTCATATGGTCTTATATGTCGGTTAAGGATTTTTCCCACAAATAAGCAAAGTTATGATGAACCAAGGTTACATCAAGGAAGTATCGTAAGTATGTTAAGATGATGTTCACTTGCATTAATCATGGTTTTACGACTTATGGTTTCTAACTCTCAAGATACATGTTTTAGCTTGATCATTGTATACTCATGAAAATGTCCTTTTTATCATGTTTTATGCATGTCTATCATACTTGGTACATTGTTTTGTACTAACGCATTATCTTGCCTACATTTTCCCAAATGTAGGGTCCGACTGTCAGGGTTCCAAGTTTCGTTGCTAGAGGTTATTGCGAGTTTCCAAGCTTTGGTGAGTCCTCATGCTTTGAGGAAGGACTTTCATTGTTCTTAGTTTCTTTCTTATTTTCACTTTTCGACATGATGTATGGGCCAGACCCAATTTCTTTCTATTGTATTAGATGGCTATTGAGACAAATGTTTAGACTTCCACTTGATTTTATAAAACTTTAGACTTGAAATGTTGTTTTATCTCCTGTGTTCTATTTCTTATGTTATGAGTGCTAAGTGGCTTGTATGGGGTCTCTCGGGGTCATATACACTATGTTATATCTAGGTTGTACCCTTGGGTCATGACATTTATTGTTGGTTATTTTAAAAAAATGTAAATCCATAGAAAAGTTGAACCTAGTGGAATGTTTCCACGTGATAAATTTCATCCCAATCTTGATCAGAAGAATATTCCATGGAAAAGGAGAATGTTTCATTATTCCTTTCCAAGTTTCTTGATCTTATCCAAAATTCATAAGGGCATTTAGGGAAGGATTAACCCAAAATATAGACACCAAACCCTAGACCTAGTAGAACCTAGCTATAAATAGAAACATTTCTAAACCTGAGGAGGACCTAGAGAACAACCGCACCACCTAAACTCCATGAAAACACCATGAGTAGCCATGAAAAAAACATCTAGAAAATAGTAGAAGCTACTACAACAAAAGAAGACACCCGCTACCTAATAATATCCCTTTTTTTTCAAAGTACATCATATTTGTGTTTTGACCTTCGGGAACAAACACCCTACCGACATTTTAGAGAAAAAACACCTAATTATCTTTTTTTTTCTAGGGAACAAACTCTCTAGTGGCATATGTGTCCTGTGATTTTCCTTTTGGTACCATTAATTCTCATTCATGCTAATAACTCGAAATTTTTTTTGGTGTAAACTAGCGCGCAAAAATAAAATGAAATATTGTGTTGGTTGTATTTAATGATTTAATTTAATAGGACCCGCTTGAAAAATGATAATTAATTTAACACACCCTCCTGAAATGGGATTAAGCTTAATCGGCCCTCCTGAAAAAATGGGATTAGCAGGATTCTCCTGGAACTCCTGGAAAAAGGATTTTATCAGGACCCTCATGGAAAAGGGATTTTATTAAGACCATCATGGAAAATGAGATTTATTTTAGCAAGACTCTTGAAAAATGGGTTTAACAGGACCTTCCTAAAAATTAAGCTAAACAAGTTCCTCTTGGAATATGATATTTAATTTACAAAGTATCTCTTGGAAAATAGGACTTAATTTAGCACTACCATATAGAAAAAAATGGGATTAGCAGAAGCCTCCTGGAAAATGGGACTTAATTTAGCACACTTTAAAAAAAATGAGATTTAATTTAGCTTGACTCTCCTGGAAAAAGAGATTTAGTTGGATCCTCTTAGAAAATATGTTGTAATTTAGTAGGACCCTTCTAGAAAATGTGATTTAATTTAGCAGGACAATTCTAGAAAATAGGATAAGTAGAACCACTTGGAAAATGATATTTAGTTTAGGAAGATCCTCGTAGAAAATGGGGTTTAACATGATTCTCCCGAAAAAAAATAGGATTTAGTTTAAGAGGACACTCCTGGAAAATGAAACTAACAGAACCCTCCTAGAAAATGGGATTTAGTTTACTAGGTCCCTCTTGGAAAATAAGATTAAGTTTAGCATAATCCTCTTGGAAAAGGGGATTAGCAAGACTCTCCAGAAAAATGAGATTTAGTTTAGTAGAACCCTCTTGGAAAATTTGATGCAGCAGGGCCTCTTGGAAATCATGATTTAGTTTAGCAGTTCTATCACGACCCGACTTCCCAAATCATGATGGCACCTTCTTAAAACCCACCAGTAGGTAAGTCGACCCGTACCCAGAACAAGAAGTAGTGAGTACAAGGGTAGAACTAAACAAAAAATAATGCTAACAATAAGAAAAGACAAAATCTAGAAAGGAAACGAGATAAATGCAAGAGCTAACATACAATTCACGAGTATAGAGTTGTCTAACGAGATACATACAAGTCCCAAAAGTGGACCACAACAAGCCGTCTCAAAGGCAAAAGACAAGCTAACATAAGTACAGAAGGAGACAGTCTGATCCAGAACGCCAAGTGCTCACCCTCATCTACGATATCCGAAAGCTGCAAAAGACAACACGAACGATCACCGCTGGTACTAGGACCTGCATCACGAAAAGAAGCAGAGTGTATCATAAGTACCAAAACAAGGTACTCAGTAGGCATTAAAGGCCGACCGAACAAAGACAATCAGAAAAGATAAAATCTAGACACAAATAAAGGCCAAAGCGGATATGAAAAGAAGGCACACGAGCATACCGAAAGTAAATCTAAGTACAACTAAACTAAACCTAACTCGACCCCCATAAGCCCAGAAGGTACACTCGTGCGCAAGATTAAATAAAACTAGAACATACCCCCATAAGGCCGTTAGGTACATAAAATAACTAAATCTATAAGGAAGAAGAATAATCCATGTCCAAATCCAAGAACCAGTCAAATCCCAGCCTAGCTAGCAACAGTAACAACCAACTCAACTAGTCAACTCCCAGCCTAGCTAGCAAGAGCGACTATCAACCTAGGCCACCCAGCCATACAATCCACTCCCAAGGAAATCAACCGCCCAGCTAGAGAGAGTGCCTCGGGGGCGTGTTAGCTCCGTAGAGGATCTCATATATCCAGGCTACCTATCCAGCCATCCCACTCCTAGGGTCTCAGCCGCTCAGCTACCAAGAGTGTCCGTGGGTATATAAAATCCGAAGAGGATCTCAAGTAGGCTCCAAGACAACATGGATCGACGTCCACCCTCAACGATATCATAAAAGGCTCCAAGCTGGAAGCACTCCAATTTAGAGAAAGCACACAATATCTGGTAACGCATCGGAGCCACATAAATAGGGATAGGAGGCAGAAAGGTTAGCAAGCTGTGCAAATGCCTAAGCTAAGGCTCATACTATCAGACCCAAGTCTGCTATTACAATCTACAAGGACCTAGTCCATTTGAAATGACGTCGGAGACATAACGTAGTCACAAGGTGCATGGGTCTAAGGCATCACTATTCTATCCTTGACAAAGACCCAAAACATGTTCCCAAAATAAGTAACCAAACAAGTAAAGCATATAGCATGCTGCAATACACATACATCCCTCTATCAGCATGGTACTACACTTGAAACAGTAGTAATCAACCCTAAATCATGGTCTCTAGTAAGAAAGAAATGAATAACTAGGTACCCGCCCCAAATTCACATTCATCATCCTTAATTTACACATTCATGCTCAATCTTATTAGAAAGGAAGTAGTAGCCTACCTGAAGGCTAATCACGCGTGCTCCAAATCACAAGGCCAGAGCTTTTCCCTTCTGAATGACCTCTGAACCTTGCCACTCTATCAAAAATAGGATCACAACGTCAATAGGGTCGTTTAGACACCAAAATCACCCAAAACAAAGATGGACCAATTTTTAGTGTCAAACAAGAATTGTCGGATTCGTGCCGGAAATTACAGAATTTACTCCATCAAAAAGTTCTAATCTATGCCTTGAACTTATGTCCCAAATAAAACAAAATTCGAAGATCGAAAACCGCTAACAAAACAACACAACAACACAACAAAAAATCAATTCAAAAAGACAAAATATTCACCTTGAATAGAGTGCCACCGACACAATCCAATCAGTCTACCATGTATCCCCAACAACAATGAGCACGTGGAACTTTGAATCACCAAAATTATAGTTAAAACGAGGGACAAATCACGAAAATACTAAAGGTGCCAAAGCTGCCTCGCGACCAGGGGTTAAATACGGAGGTCCGGTCGGTGGCCGATTGCGATTGTGGCTGAACGTACATGACACGAGGCCCAGGGTGGCAGCCATTTGCGACACCTCAGCCGACAGCAAAGGGCTTGGATTCCAAAACTTTGACGATGTGCCACATACTCGTTTGGAACCCCGTGCACGCAAACTAACTATGCTACCCCCTCAAAAATGGCATTCCCGACTCAATGGAACCATGAAAATTCCCATCCGAGGTCGTTTCGATAAAAAGTGGATCCCACACCCAATTTTCATTTTAAGCCAACATTCTAGAGCTAACCGTGCTGACAGAAATCTTATCCAAGCTTGTTTACTACGAATGTTGACTAAAGTTGAATATAGGTTTCAACTTGAAAATTAAAACACCTAATCGCACAAACTCACACTGAATACCTTGAGAGTTATGCCGACTATGCTACTATCCTATAACGACCCTTACAGAGCTGATGGAATCGTATGAATTAGATTTTGAGGTCATCTTCCTAAACTTCTCATAAAAAATGACCATTCAAGGTTCAAAAGCTCCCAAAACACTAAAACTCGTATAAAAACCAAACAAACGACCAGGTGACTAAACTCTCAGTCCCAACAAGTTATAAATGACTTGGGGTCGGTACAGTAAAGTTCTAAACGATAAAATAAGAGGCATAAAAAAATGACCTGAAGGTCATTACAACATCCACTACTATAAAGGACTTTCATCCGTGAAACTAAGAGTGAAGAAGTACCTGAAGGCTCAAACAAGTCTGGACATTGCTCCCGCATATCATGCTTGGTCTCCCAGGTAGCCTCCTCTACGAAGGCAATTGGCAAGAATGGCAATTGGCTCTTCTACGAAGGTAAATCGATCACCAGCTCCACTGCATCAGACTGAAGAACATGTGACATATCAGGAACATACTGGCTTAACATCGAAACATGAAAGACTGGGTGGATAGCTGAGAACATCAGAGGCAAAGCTAATGCATATGCAACCTCTCCAACTTTCCAGAGACTCTCAATAGGCCAAATATACTTGGGGCTAAGCTTGCCCCACCTCCAAATTCTTAGCACGCCCTTCATGGGCCACACACGGAGGAAAACTCTATCACCAACTCAAAACCTCAATGGTTGATTTTTTAATTGTATTCATAGGACACAAGTTATACGAGGAGGACCTATTTATTCTTTGTTCTCCACATAGAGGCACATATAAGATTCCTTCTAATTGTATATCTCTCTTCTTAGTAGATATATGCAGGTTGGGGTCTGCCTAACCCCTATATTATTAAAAAAAAAGTAAGAAACATGCATGATCCAGTATAGCCAACATGCTGTTTAATCAAGAAATTGACCTGCAGACTAGTGTTACACTAGTGGCCAAAATTTAAATAGTACTCCAGTTTCGACTACACGGTGACATGAGCAATTACCATTATTTTATTTTCTTTAAAACTATATATAAGTGATTTGATTTTGGAGTGATATAGTAATACCAAAGTATTTATTTATTTTGTCATTTACATCGTACTCACGTCATTTTTTTATTATAACATTGTGCGTAAGTTTAGATTCTTCATTTTGGAATGACATATATAGAGTATTTATTTAATTTTAGTTAGTTTTCATATATATTTTTATGCACAATGAAAACGCTAGTGAATCGCCGGCTACGTTCCTTTCATACATATAAATGCCTTTTGTTTGGCTCTAATATAACACTACAATTTATGTTAATATTATTAATTTTTTTTCAACTACCAAAACGGCAGCCACGTCATAAGAACCAAAATAACAAAAAATACAAACAAACCAATTATAAAATAAAATTTGAAAAAAAGAATAATGCTAGTTGTATTTGTATTTTTGACCGTGTGTTAGCTAGCAGGATGTTCAATCAAAAAACTGAAACCTGCTGCTTTACACTAACGCGTAAATTTTAATACTTTAGTTTGTATTTATAGGTCGCTGAGAATTTTATTTATTTATTTTTTGTTTTGCATCACAACAATAGGAAAAAAACTAAAAGGATGAAAAAGATAAATGTGTATTCAAAAGCAACGATGAAACTATATAACTGATTAATTAAGAAATATTTATAATTAAAAGGGTAACATAATGATTATATTAGGCAGAGGTAGGAATTGTCCTTTCTTGGTAGGGTGGTTGGGGTAGCTCCACATACACATGCAAGAACCATATATGTTAATTTCCATGGCCACGTCAAAGAATCCAGGACAAATATGTAGATATAAGTAGTCATTTATAAGTTTATATATATGTACAACAGAGATATAGAGGCACAAGATTTGTGAAAATATGTGATTGAGTAACCCTATTTATAATGATAGAAAATCAAATTTGATAAGTACTAGAAATTCTATTCTAGGAATGTTTCTATTATTTAATCGATAAATTAATATTTATTAATTAAAAGAGTGTTTTGAGATTAAATGAAAATTAATTATGATAAGTCAAAATCATTTTATCTTACTAAATATTATGTAGTATATTTATTGAATTCATATAAAAAATAAATTCAAGAATTCAATGCTTCATTGTAAAAGTAAGTTCATTATACATAATTTTCATTGATTTTTAATAATCAAATATTATTCATTGTATCTTTATTAAAAATATTCAATGTATGATGGTGAGAGGATAAACTATATAAGCAACATAGGAAATTTTCTGAAACCATATCCAAAAATGACTTCTCATTTAAAAGGTGTCACAAAATCAACATAGATTTAAATTACAATTGGAAAGAATCAGTTACACTTGTTCTTGACATTGAAAATGAATCAAAAAAATGTGATGATACTATTAAAAGATCAACAACAACAATGGTCGCCGCCTACGATCAACATAACTCTTCTGTCTACTCTGAGCTACCCAAAGTCTATCCTGAATCACCCTCACCTGCTCCAAAGCCTCCCAAATCAAGTCTGTACCATGCGGTCTAGGCTCTACAGAATCAAACCAACCAACTGGAGAGCCACAACGCCTACCATATAAGGCCTCAAATGGGGCCATCTGGATGTTAGAATGCTAGATATTATTGTATGCAAACTTTGTCAAAGGCAAGAACTGATCCCACTAACCTCCGAACTCTAAAACACAAGCCCCCAATATATCCTCAAGAACCTGAATAGAACACTCCGACTGACCATCTGTCTACGGGTGGAAAGCTGTGCTAAGGTCAACGCGGGTTCCCAACTCTTCCTAAAAAGTTCTCCAAAAGCTAGAAGTAAATTAAGTACCCCGACCTAATATATTGAAGACAAGCACCCCATAAAGATGAACCACCTCACGAATGTAGATACAGGCTTACCTCTCGGCACTAAACAAAGACTCAATAGGGAGGAAGTGTGTTGATTTGGTCAATAGATCAATGATGGCCCAAATATTGTCAACACCTCTAGAAGTCTGAGGAAACCTTGCCACAAAGTCCATGGTGATGTGGTCCCAGTTCCACTCCAGAATGGGTAATCCCTGAAACTCACCACCAGGTTTCAAGTGCTCGACCTTCACCGTCTGAACACTTAAGCAACGAGACACATAGTCTGCAATATCTCTCCTCATGACAGCCTACCAGTAATGCTGCCTCAAAGCACGATACATCTTCGCGGTTCTTGGATGAATAGAATATCCAGAATCATGGGCCTCACAATGTATTAACTGAGTCACACCCCAACTCTTAGGACACAAATACGGCCTGCAAACCTCAAGACCCCATCTCAATCTAAGGTAACATGACCAGTATCACCCACTAATACTAGATATCAAAGTGCAACCAAGACCTCATCCTCAAATTGACGGTTGTTGATTTGATCAAGTAGAGAAGAGTGAACTCTCACATAGGCTAAGACACGCCTAGAATCTGAAACATCCAACTGTACCATCTGATTAGCTAAGGACTGAATGTACAAAGCTAAAGGTTGCTCTACAGTAGATAAGAAGGCTAGACTCCCCATACTCACTGCCTTCTGACTCAAGGCATCTGCTACCACATTCACCTTGCCCGGATGGTAGAGAATATAGAGGCCATAGTCCTTCAAAAGCTCAATCTAGCGACGCTGCCACAAATTAAGATCTCTTTGGATCATGATATAGTGAAGGCTCATATGATCAGTGTAGATCTCACCACAAACTCCATAAAGGTAGTGCCTCCAGATCTTAAGTGCAAAAACTACCACCGCCAACTCCAAGTCATGAGTGGGGTAGTTTCACTCATGTACAATAAGTTGGCTCGATACATAAGCTATAGCCCAACCCCACTGCATCAATACACAACCCAAACCAACACTGGACGCATCACAATAGACCGTGAAGTCCTCACCCTCAACAGGAAGAGTCAATATAGAAGCAGTAGTCAGCAACTCCTTGTGCTTCCAAAAGCTCAACTCACACTCCTCAGACCACTCAAAAGGAACATCAAGGTAGGTCAACCGGCTCAAAGGTGCTGCAATAGTAGAGAATCCCTCCACAAACGGCCTATAGTAGCCTGTCAAACTGACGCAACTCCAAAGCTCAGTCATATAAGTGGTCCTAGCCCAACTACGAAGAGCCTCAATCTTTGTTGGATCTATAATGATTTCATCCTTGGACACCACGTGCCCCAAGAATGCTACAGACTCCAGCCAAAACTCACACTTTGAGAACGTGGCATAAAGCCGCTGATCTCTCAAAGTCTGGAGCACAATCCTCAAATGTAACTCATGATCACTCCTACTCTGTGACTATACTGGAATATCATCTATGAACACAATGACGAACAAATCAAGATACGTCCTGAACACCCATGTCATCAAGTCCATGAAGGCAGCAGGGGCATTAGTCATCCCAAAAGACATCATTAAGAACTCATAGTTGCCATATTGAGTCCTAAATACAGTCTTAGGGATGCCCGCTGCCCTAATTCTAAACTGATGGTAACCAGACCTCAAATCAATCTTCGAAAAGACTACAGCACCCTGAAGCTGGTCAAAAAGATCATCAATCCTAGGCATGGGGTAGTGGTTCTTCACGTCACCTTATTCAACTGCCTATAGTCAATACACATGTGCATTGTACCGTCCTTCTTCTTTACAAACAAAATGGGAGCGCTCCAAGGTGACACACTAGGCCTGATGAATACCTTACCCAAGAGATCCTGAAGCTAAACACAGAGACCCTTGAGATCCGCAGGAGCCATCTGATATGGAGGAATGGAAATAGGCCGAGTACTTGGCTCAAGCTCGATAGGAAACTCCATATCACGCTCTAGGGGTTGGCCAGGTAGATTATTAGGAAACACATCTATAAAGTCATGAACGACTCGAATGGACTCAACTCAAGGGACCTCCCTACTCACATCACACACATAGGCCAAATAAGATAAACACCCGCTACCCACTAGCCTACGAGCATTAACAAAAGAGATGACATCAACCAGTGTTCTTCTAATAGAGCCCTACCACACCACCGGGGGAACACCAGGCATGGCTAAGGTAATGGTCTTAGAGAAACAATCTAAAACCACACGGTAGGGAGATAACCTGTCCATTCCTAGAATCATATCAAAATCAAGCATATCTAACAACATAAGGTCAGCCCGGGTGTCACACCCTTAGATAGTAAATAAGCATGATCGAAACACCTGATCCAATACTAAAGACTCACCCACGGGGGTTGACAGATGCAATGTCATTGTCATAGGCTCAGAACTCATACCCATACAAGAAGCATAATACAAAGACACATAAGAATAGGTAGAGCCCAAATAAAGCCGAGCTGGGTTGATGGCATAAAATAAATCATACTTATGATCCCATTATCCGATGCCTAAGCCTTCACCGTCGCTGGGGCTGCATAGAAATGACCCTTTCCATATTTTCCCTGGCCATCAGTCCTACCACCTGACCTGCCTCCCCAGGGACCACCCCAAATACCCTGATGTCCACCATGATGGTCCTGACCCTGACCTCGACCTCTAGCTGGAGGTGCTGCTAGTGGAGATGGTAGAGCTATCTGTGGAGCTGGAGTAATCCGTCTACGAAAAGGGAAATCTCTGACCCAGTGACCTAACTCACCACAGTCAAAACAACTTGAAGACGATCTGCTCCTAGAAAAATTACCACCATGACTGGAATTAATAGTCTGGGACCTATTACTCTGACTAGAGCCAAACCTCACTCTGGCTATACCGATCCCCTTTGAACTCTGCAACAATGACCAAATAGGCCAACTAGGGTAACCCTACTAAAACCGCTATTGAGCCCTATCATGTGAATCTCTGGGCCTGGATAGGGACCCACTAAAGCTACTCTCATATCTAGATCTCTTGTTGCTGTCTTATTGGGCCTCACAACGAAGCTGCTCAAAAATGTGGCCATGATAAAAAACATCTAGAAATGAGTGACCCGCTGAGACCATAGACTGAGCCTCAATCCTCAGCTGCAGTCTCAACCCACGAATAAAGCACAAAACCCTTTCTTCTTCAGTAGGTAGAATCATGGTAGCATGGTGGAAGAGCTCGTGAAACCTCGCCTCATACTCAGACACTATCATGGAGCCATACTCCAATTTAGATAATTGATCCGGAAGGTGATCTCTAACACTACAAGGGATGAATCTGGCCAAGAAGGTCTCAAAAACCTTGCTCCAGGTGACTGAAGGAGACCCAGCTTGTGTAGTCTCAACAAATATACGTCACCACTGTCTAACTTGCCCATCAAGTTGATACGCAATAAAGTAGGATCCTCTTTACTTCACAAGACCTAAGGTATGCAGCCACTCATGGGCATCCTCACCCACAGCCCTAGAAAACCTCAGAGGTGAAAGCCTCAAGAATACCTCGAGCATCTTTTGCTCCTACAGTAGTATAGCTCCCGCCGCAATCAAGAGCTGGGAACCTCCAAGTGGTACCAGGGCCCGAGGTGCCTCTGCTGCAGGCTGATCCTGCCGACCTGGTGGTGGTGCAGGTGTCGGTAGTGGCACTGGTACTTGTGCTGGTGCTGGAGCTGGTGCTGGTGTTGGGGACTGCTGCATACCCTTATGCACTGTCAAAAGCTGAGTAATGGGTGTCTGTAGATCTAAATCCATAGCCGGTTTAGGTGGTCGTTGAGTTGGTCCCGGTCCCACCGGTTTCTCTGGAACCAGGGATCTTGGAGGATCCGTCACTGGATCTGGACCCTGCTCTCTAACTGGGGGTAGTGTTGTACCCCTATATGGAAATAGAGGCCGACCTCTACCCTGATCCACCTCACGGCACGTATGAGCCATCCTGTGAAACAAGTGAGTCTTCCAGAAACCAATAACACACTGGCTGCACGAAAGTGATACAAAAGAGAGGAATTCCTAAAGACAGCATATAGCCTCCCAAAGATAGGACAGAGATGTCTCTGCACCGATCCACAATACTCTACTAGGTATTAGCTCTGTACAAGTGAGGAGACTAAACCTGGGACTCCTATACCAACTTGTCATGACCTGGCTTACCGAGTCATGAGGGCACCTACTAAAACCAACCAGTAGGTAAGCTAACCCGTACCCAGAACAAGAAGTAGCGAGTACAAGGGTAGAACTAAACAAAAAATAATGCTAACAATAAGAAAAGACAAAATCTAGAAAGCAAACCAAAAACTATATACAAAGGAAACCCTCCCTGAACCTGGAAGTCACGAGTATAGAGCTTTCTAACGAGATAAATACAAGTCCCAAAAGTGGACCACAACAAGCCGTCTCAAAGGGAAAAGACAAGCTAACATAAGTAGAGAAGGATACAAGATGATCAAGAACGACAAGTGCTCACCCTCATCTTCGATTTCCACAAGCTGCAAAAGATGGCCTGAACGATCACCGCTGGTAGCTGATACTAGGACCTGCATCACTAAATGCTGCAAAGTGTAGCATAAGTACCAATACAAGGTACTCAGTAGACATCATAGGCCGACCGAGCAAGAGAGGTAAAGACAATCAAAAAAGATAGAATCTAGACACAAATAGAGGCCAACATGTATATGAAAAGAAAGCACACGAGCATACCGAAAGTAAATATAAGTAAAGCTAAACTAAACCTAACTGGACCTGTATAATCCCAGAAGGTACACTCGTGTGCAAGTTTAAATAGAACCCAAATGGACCCCCATAAGCCTGACAGGTACACAAAGTAGCTACGTCGATAAGGCAGAAGAGTAATCCAGGACAGAATCGAAGAACCAGTCAACTCCCAGCCCAACTAGCAAGAGTGACAACCAACTCAACCAGTCAACTCCCAGTCCAGCTAGCAAGAGTGACTATCAACCCAGGCCACCCAGCCATACAATCCACTCCCAGGGGCATCAACCGACCAACTAGCATGAGTGTCTTCGGGGCGTGTCAACTCCGTAGAGGATCTCTAATATCCACGCCGCCCATCCAACCATCCCACTCCAAGGGGCATCAGCCGCTCAGCTAGCATGAGTTCCCGGGGGTGTATCGACTCCGAAGAAGATCTAAAGTAGGCTCTAAGCCACCGTGGATCGACGTACGCCTTCAATGATATCATAAAAGGCTCCAAGCCGGAAGCACTCCAATCTCAAGAAATCACACAATCTCCAATAACACATCGAAGCCGCGGAAATAGGGGGAAGAGGCAGAAAGGCTAGCAAGTAGAGAAAATGCCTAAGATAAGGCTTATACTATCAGACACAAGTTTGCTATTTCGTTCTACAAGGACCTGGTCTATCCGAAACAATGTCGGAGACATACCATAGTCACAATGTGCATGGGTCTAAGGCAACACTAGTCTATACTAGACTAATGCCAAAAACATTCTCCAAAATAAGTAACCAAATATGTAAATTACAAACCATGCTAAAACACACATACAACCCTCTATCAACAAGGTACTACCCTCGAAACAGTAGTAATCAACCCTAAATCATTGTCTCTAGCAAGAAAAGAAAGAGTAACTAGGTACCTACCCTAAATTCACACTCACCGTCATGAATTTAAACATACATGCTCAATCTAGCTAGAAAGGAAGTCGTACCCTGTCACGACCCAGGGGTACCCCCTAGACGTAAAATGGTACACAAGACCCTGAGAGGCCTCATCTAACTCACTAAGCTTTCATAGTCAAGATAATAGAAAATTGATATGATTCAAAATATTTCAACACAATCAAAGTTTTTCATTTAAAAGCAGAAGTCTAATACACTTGACTCAAAAACCATCTAATAAAATAGAATCTTGGGACAGAGCCCATACAACGATGTTCAAAACTAAAATGAACATAACATAAAAAAAGTAGTGGCCAAATCCTCAGATGCTATGAGGACTCACCAATATTCAACCTTGCCTCTACTATGGATCCTAGCCACGGGGATGAGAATCGAGATCGCCGGACCCTACATTTGGATATTAAATGTAGGCAAGTGTATGCGTTAGTACAAGAATCTACTAAATATTATAGCCTGCATAAACAGAACATAACCTTAAGCATTAAACACTATAATTCATAAAGCATAATCAATGCACATAATAAATCATCATAACATGTGAAGAGTACTTCTTGGAGTAACCTCAATTCATTCTTAGTCAAGAGTTGGGTAACCACCTCTAGTCTTACTGATCATGGAAGCCAACTCAAGCAACAATCCAAGCTTATCATCTAACATAACATATTTTAGCTTAACATTTAAAGACATGGGGAATCACCTCTTGCCTAATTATAAAGGATCATGGGGACTCGCCTCTTGCCTTACTTACTATGGGATCATGGGTAGTCGCCTCTAGTCCCCTTACTTAGGATCATGGGTATTCGCCTTTAGTCTAACATCATGTGACATTGGTAGTCGCCTCTTGTCTTTTACATTATAGGAATGTGGGTAGTTACCTCTAGTTCAAATTCAAGGAATAGGGGTAATCCCCTCTTATTCTATTCTAAGGGATATGGGTAATCGCCTCATATCCTTCTCACTTAGAGGTCATGGGTAATCGCCTCTAGCCTCATCAATTTCTTAGTCTTTTAACTTAGATTCATTTTAGGTGAGCAATCCTTTCAACCTAGAATCATTCAATGTGAGAAAGCCTTTCACATTCATACATAAGCAAATCAAGTGGGAAGATCCCTTCCACAACAATCACATCTATAATCAACAATTCATAACACATGCTTCACTCTCAAAGCAATTTATATCATAACTCATCACATATGCTTCCATCTCAAAGAAACTACTATAGTATCTTATTCATCCTATAAGAATACACATAAATCCATAAATTCTCCTTCACAACATAAAACCCATTTTTATCAATTTCTTCCTAGAAACATGGGTTAGGCATGGCTACACGAAAATTCATCATAAAAAGCATAGAATACTCTCAATTCATGCATAATTCAATTAATTGAATCAACATTCACAAAGACCCATTACCTAGAAGAAAACCCTAACTCAAATTGGGGAAATTCTACTTTTCAATTGGAGAACCTAGGGGCTCCATGGATGCAAGGATTTCATGGATGAAAAGCTATCATACCTTGCTACCAAATCCAATAATTGATTGAGGAATGAAGACTTGACCTTGACCTTAGCTTGAATCCTCATCTTCAAATATCTAGGGAGAGAAATATCTTGGAGAGGAAGAACTTTGGTCTTCTTTTAGAATTTTAGGAGAATGAATTTAATGAATTAATTTGGTGGTTAAAACCACTTATATAGGGGTCTTATACATAGGCAAAATGACGTAGTATAGAGATAAAATAATTAGGAAAAGACCTAACTACCCCTAACACTAACTGTCGAACCCTAACTCACGAAGCCTGACCGACGGACCGTGGTATGACTGACGGTCCGTCCTCGTCGTCCGTCACTAACTTCAGAGATTTTAGGCCTGACCTATGGACCCCTGGACCACGTACCGTGGACCCACCGATGGTCCGTAGGTCCAGTCGTGGTTCCTTCCCTTGACATTTTTTGGGTGGCCAATCTACAGACCCACCCACGGTCCGTGGTCCAACCCACGGGCCGTGGTTGGCCTTCGTGGATGGCACCTTGAAGTTCTGAAAAATGGCTACTTTTCCCTTGCTCAAATCCAAGGTGGTACATTATCTCCCCCTTGGGAACATTCATCCTCGAATGAGATTCTAGACATCATTAGAGGAAAAGGACTCTAACTAGCAACCCATCATGCATGCAACTTCCTCAAAATGCACACAACCAAGGAGGAATATCGACTCCAAGCTAGGACGTACTTTAAACATCATAAGGAAGATAGGAACCAGACCTAACAGCCCAATATGCATGCACTTACAAGATTACTCATATCCGAGGAGGAACTACCATCTCCAAGCTAAAACGATGCTCTTATCATCATATCATGATATTTCATTTGCAACTCATACTCAAAAGCTTATATCCAAGGAGGAAACATCAACTCCAAGCTAAAACATGTTCATCAATTCATATCATGAAGTCTATAGGCAACTCATACTCAATGCACATAAACATGAGGAAAATCAATCATATAAACTCATTTCTTTCAAAATTCAAGTTTTTCATGAACATGCATAAAATGAGAAAATCATGGAAATATCTAAAACACATGACACCCAAACAAAGAGTAAACCATGAGGAACTCATTACCTCAAGCTAGAGTAGGAGTAGAAGGAAAAAGATGAGGATATCGGGACATCATATCGGCCTCGACCTCCCAAGTAGCACCCTCAACTATATGATTCCTCCACAACACTTTTACGGAAGCAACTTTCTTGTTTCTCAAATTCTAAACTTGCCGATCTAAAATCTCAACCGGAACTTCTTCATAAGAAATATTCTCCTTAACTCCCAAACCTTCTATGGGAACTATAGATGTCGGATCTCCAACACTTTTCTTTAACATAGAGACATGGAAAACCGGATGCACCAATGCCAACTCATTAAGAAAATCTAATTCATAAGCAACCTTACCATCACGTCTCAAAATTTGATATAGGCCTACAAAACGGGGACTAAGCTTCCCTTTCTTACCAAACCTTATTACACCCTTCATGGGTGAGATTTTCAAGTAAACCCAATCATGAACATTAAACTCAAGATCTCTTCTTCTAACATCGGCATATGACTTTTGTCGACTTTGGGCTATTCTCAACCTTTCTCTAATAAGTCAGACTTTCTCAATAGCCTCATGTACCAATTCGGGATGTATTAGGGCAACTTCACCCACCTCAAACACACCTATAGGATATCTACATCTCCTACCATATAATGCCTCAAAAAGAGCCATACTAATATTTGAGTGATAGCTATTGTTATAGGCAAATGATCATCTCTATTACCCTTGACACACAAGCCCTCAACATATCCTCTAAAGTTTGGATAGTATGCTCTGCTTGCCCAACGGTTTGTGGATGAAAAGCCGTGCTAAGATTAACACGAGTACCAAGACCTTTTTGAAAAGATTTCTAAAACTGAGAAGTAAATTGAGTACCTCGATCAGAGATAATGGAAAAGGGAACTCCATGCAACATTAACATTTACCTCAAATACAACTTAGCATAATATTTCGCCGAATAAGAAACTTTGACGGGAATGAAATGAGCCAATTTTGTCATTCGGTCTACTATAACCCAAATCGAATCATATTGTCGCCGGTTGCGAGGCAACCCTTCTATGAAGTCTATATTCAAATCCTCCCACTTCCAAGTAGGAATATTAATATCTTGGGATAAACCTCCCGGTTTCTGATGCTCAACTTTCACTTGTTGGCAATTCGGATGTTTAGCCAAAATTCCCGCAATATCCTTCTTCATCCCATTCCACCAATAGATCTCCAGCAAATCACAGTACATCTTTGTGTCTCACGGGTGAATGGAATACCGAGAACTATGGGCTTCTGACAAGATTTGTTCCCTCAAATCATCAATATTAGGAACACACAAACGACCTTGATTTCTAAGCACACCATCTCCCCCTTGGGAGAAAGCCTCAACGGACTTTCTAAGCACCACTTCTTTCAATTCTACAAAGGTTGGATCAAGACATTGCTTTGCTTTCACATCCTCAACAAAAGATGATTCTGAACCATTTTGAATGATCACACCACCCTTGGTGGAGTCTATTAACCGAACAGCCAACCAGGCCAATCTATGAACAACACATACCAACTCTTTTCTATCATCCTCAATATGAGCAACACTACCCATAGATAACCTACTAAGAGCATCCGCCACCACATTCACCTTACCGGGGTGATAAAGAACACTCATATCATAATCTTTCAATAACTCAAGCGACCTTCTTTGCAGAAGATTAAGATCTTTTTGGTTAAACACATATTGCAAACTCTTATGGTGGGTAAAGACATCTACATGCACACCGTACAAGTAATGCCTCCAAATCTTTAAGGCGAAAACCACCGCCGATATTTCAAGATCATGGGTAGGGTAATTCTTCTCATGAACCTTAAGTTGCCTTGAAGCATAGGCAATAACTTTCCCATTTTGCATAAGCACACATCCTTACCCAATCCTTGAGGCATCACTATATACCACAAAACCATCAGTCCCTTCTAGTAAAGTCAACACCGGAGCGAAATTAAGTCTGTTTTTCAATTCCTGAAAACTCTTCTCACATGCTTCGGACCATATGAACTTCGCCTTCTTTTGAGTCAAAGCTGTCAATGGAAAACAACCCCTCAACAAACCTTCTGTAATAACCAGCTAAACCCAAGAAGCTTCTAATATCCAAAGGGGGTAGAGGTCTAGGCCAACTCTTGACCGCATCTGTCTTCTTAGGATCTACCTCAATACCATTAATTGAAATAATATGACCAAGAAAAGCTACGGACCTTATCAAAAACTCACATTTCTAAACTTTGCAAAAAGTTGTTGGTCCTTGAGAATTTGAAACACAATCCTCAAATGATTGATGTGATCATCCTCACTTCTTGAATAAATCAAAATATCATCAATGAATACAATTACAAACATATGAAGGTATTGTCTAAAGACCCTATTCATCAAATCCATAATTGTCGCCGGAGCATTAGTCAAACCAAACGACATCACCAAAAACTCATAATGATCATACCGAGTTCGAAAGGCTGTCTTTGGAATATCATTTTCCTTCACCCTCAACTAGTGATAACCCGATCGGACATCAATAACTCGCACCTTGGATTTGGTCAAACAAGTCATCTATCCTTGGAAAAGGATATTTATTCTAAATGTTAACCTTGTCAAATTGCCAGTAGTCAATACATATACGAAGTGAACTGTTTTTCTTCTTAACAAACAAAACTGAAGCACCCCATGGAGAGATACTTGGTCGGATGAAATCCTTATCCAACAAATCTTTCAATTGCTCCTTTAAGTCCTTAAGTTCTATCGGAGCCATTCTCTAAGGAGGAATAGAGATAGGTTGCGTATTTGGGAGAAGGTCAGTACCGAAGTCTATTTCCCTTTCTGGAGGAATAACGGGTAGATCATCTGGGAACACTTCCGAAAGCTCATTAACAACGGGGACCGACTCAAGACTAGGGGTTTCGGAATCCATATCCCTCACCCTAACTAGATGGTACTTGCAACCCTTAGAAATCATCTTTCTAGCTTTAAGGTAAGAAATAAACTGACCTTTCGGCATAGAATTTTCCCCATTCCATTCTAGGATAGACTCATTTGGGAACTGAAACTTGACTACACGGGTTCTACAATCAATAGAAGCATAACAAGAGTGCAACTAATCCATCCCAAGGATGACATCAAAATCTAGCATATCAGGCTCTGCCAAATCAACAAGATTAACTCTATGGGATAAGGAGACGGGACACTTTCTATAGACCCTCTTAGCCACAATAGAATCACCAACAGGAGTAGAGACAAAAAAGGGATCTAATAACACCTCAGGAAGCATATCAAATCTCATGGCCACATATGGCATCACAAAAGACAAGGTAGCACCGGGATCAAGTAAATCATAAACATCAAGTTGAAAGACATTCAACATACCGGTAACCATATCGGGAGAACCCTTTTGTTCATCGCTAGTCTGAAGTGCATAGAACTTTTTTTGCGTAGGAGCATTAGAACCCGAACCACTTGGACCAGATGCAGGATTAGGTTGAGCCCTACGACGACTATCTCCCTCATTCTTAGTAACTAAAGAACAATCCCTTATCTTGTGGTCCATCTTACCACAACCAAAACAAGCATTGGAACCCGCTAGACATTTACCCTCATGCTTTCTTCCACACTTAGCACAATTAGGCAATAGCGACCAACTACCATTTCCTCCTTGAATCTTAGGGTTAGACACTCTTTCATTGTTAGACATAGGAGCATGGGAGGATCCTTGATCGGAAAACCTTTGTCGAAACCTTGAATGACCATATCCACCAGACCTAGAGTATGAAGAGTTACATCATCAGTTTTTGCCCTATTTAGCTCCCTAGACATCTCCTTAAGTTTACCCTCTTCAATCTGTTGGACATAGACCATGAGACGACAAATATCCATGTCATGGACAAGCATAGAAGTAAGAAATTATTTCACCACCAATTCGGACACACCCGAAATAAACTTGCTCATCCTTGCCCTAGAGTAGGCAACTATACAAGGAGCATACCCTGACAATGGAGTGAACCTCAAAGCATATTATTTCACACTCATATTCCCTTGCCGGAGATTAATAAACTTAAGCACTTTCGCCTCCCTCATTTCAAGAGGAAAGAACCTATCAAGCAATGCAGACTTGAACATTTCCCATTCTAGGGGACCCGCATCTTCCGGTCTTGCTTCCTTCCATTGGTTGAACCAAATTTGAGCAACACCCTGAAGTTGATAAGCGTCCAATCCCGCCTTTTCCACATGAGTCACTCCCATAATAGTCAACACCTTGTAAACCTCATCAATGAACTCTTGAGGATTTTCCCCACCTTAGAACCATAGAATTCCGGAGGATTCATCCTAGTGAAGTCCTTCACTCTAGATGCAACCGTACCCATATTTCGGTTCAGGGGGACCGCAACCTCCCTATTGGCTTGGGCTGTCATGGCTTGAACCAACACTTGAAATGCAGTCCTAAACTCTGCATTAGTCACTTGCTCGGCCAAAGGGTCAACTGGAGCTTGAGGAGGTTGAGGAGGAGCTCCTTGACCAACATTTTCTCCCTCATTCCTTCTAGCAAAAGCTCTTCGAGTAGTCATATCATGTGGACCATCGGGTAAGGATTAGTAAAGAGACTTTATAGAGTTAAACTCTATTGCACGACTTAGAGTGAAGAAAGAAGTGAAGTTTCTTAAATATCTTGTAGCCTCTCATTCATAAATGTGGGCCACTTCACACTTATGAACAAGACTCTACTTGACGTGGTTTTGAGACATCCTAGAACCATTCTAAACCTTGTGCTCTGATACCAAGTTTATCACCGACCCATGGTTACCCCTAGATGTAACATGGCATACAAGACCCCGAGAGGCCTCATATAAGCCACTTACCTTTCACAGTCAAGATAATAGAAAATCGATAACATTTAAAATATTTCAACACAATCAAAGTTTTTCATTTAAAAGAGGAAGTCTAATACACTTGTCTCAAAAACAATCTAATACAATAGAATTTTGGGACACAGTCCATGCAAAAATGTTCAAAACTATAATGAAAAGAACATAAGAAAAGAAGTGGCCAAATCCTCGGATGATATGAGGACTCACAAAAATTCAACCTTGCCTCTACTATGGATCCTAGCCACGGGGATGAGAATCAAGATCGCCAGACCCTACATTTGGATAAGAAATGTAGGCAAGAGTATGTTAGTACAAGAATATACTAAATATTATAGCTTGCATAAACAGAACATAAACATAAGCATTAGACAACATAAGTCATAAAGCATAATCAATGCACACAATAGATCATCATAACATGTGAGGAATAATTCTTCTTGGAGTAACCTCAATACATCCTTAGTCAAGACTTGGGTAACCGCCTCTAGTCTTACTCATCATGGAAGGCAACTCAAGAAACAATCCAAGCTTATCATCTAACATAACATATTTTAGCTTAACTTTTAAAGACATGGGGAATCACCTTTTGCCTAACCATAAAGGCTCATGGGTACTCGCATCTTGCCTTACTTACTATGGGATCATGGGTAGTCGTCTCTAGTCCCTTTACTTAGGATCATGGGTATTCACCTCTAGTCCAACATCATGTGACATGGGTAGTCTCCTGTTGTCTTTTACATTATAGGAACATGGGTAGTCACCTCTAGTTTAACTTCAAGGAATAAGGGTAATCACCTCTTATTCTATTCTAAGGGATATGGGTAATCGCCTCATATACTTCTCACTTAGAGGTCATGGGTAATCGCCTCATATACTTCTCACTTAGAGGTCATGGGTAATCGCCTCTAGCCTCATCAATTTCATAGTCTTTTAACTTAGATTCATTTTAGGTGAGCAATCCTTTCAATCTAGAATCATTCAGTGTGAGAAATCCTTTCACATTCATACATAAGCAAATCATGTAGGAAGATCCCTTCCACAACAATCACATCTATAATCAACAATTCGCCGACTAGGTTTCAAGCAAACCTCATCCGATACTAGGTGTAAAGGATCATTAAGTAGTATAAAACCCAACAAATGAGTTGGGGTCGAATCCCACAGGAAGCGGTACGTGTTCAAAGTTCAATTAAGAAGTACGAATGTGATCTAACTAGATATAGGAATAAAAATTATTGGAAAAGACATGAAACAAGTCAAAGGGGTGACATCAAATGTCAGATGGGGGTTTTTGGTTTGCAATTATCAACTCAAGCAGTCACAAACAATTCGAAATAACAATAAGCAGAGGAATTCTCGGGATGTGATCGATTATAGGCAAATTTCGATATATGGGTAATTGAAACTACTAGTAAATAGCTAAATATCAGTGGGTAGGTTAGACTATAATTGAAATAGCTTTCTCTCGAACAACTATTCCGCTTCAAGTGATTTCTCTCGAACATTAACAAAAATATCAATTAAGAACAACCCATAACCTTAATACATCTTCTCTCTCGATCAAGATGTGTAGGATTGGGTTTAGGATTCACTCTCTCGAGCACAACCCAAATCAACCCAATACATACAAATCATTAATCAAAAGCTTTGGTTCAAAAATCTCTCTCTCGAGCTAGCTAAGAACACAAAATTAGAACTGCATTTGCAACACCAATTCATAAATTAAACCACAGCTAATGATTAAACCCACTTCAATATAGCATTTAAACTAGTAATTAACAACACCCATAAACTAATTCAACCCATAATCACATGATCACACCCGAAGAAGTGGGGTTTTATCCAAGCACCATCAAAAGATAAAAACTGTTACCAAATCGATTAGCCATCAACTGGGTAAGAGTGATTTAGTCTTTACAATGCTTCAATTTGCAGAAAATTTGAAACCCACTTGCAAAATCTCCAAATTGAGTCTCAAAACTTTCAAGTCTACTAAGAAAATCCAGAGAAAACTGTTCTAGACTAATTCTCTATTGTCCAAAAACTTCTCTAATTTACAATTCAAAATCCTATTTATAGTCGTCAAAAATTAGCCACAAGGGGCCATTAGGCGAGGTAAGTCGGGTTCGCCAAACCACTCAGCGAACCGCCAATTGCTCTCTTCTATCACCTTTATGTCTTGTCTCTCAGCATCCTCAAGTCCTGTAACTTTAGGCGATCTCCCTTTGCATCGCGAAACTACTCGGCGATTCACCGACTGTCCCTTTTCTATCACCAACTTGGTTTCTTCCCTCAGGGCTGGCACACTGGAACTTTAGGCGGTGGAATTAGTCACTCGGCGACACGCCGAGTGCTCTTGGCGATCATCTATCTCGCCTTTCTTCACTTCTTCAGTTTGTTTTGTTCCTTTTTGCCTGCTAGTATCCTTGTCTTGCTCCTCAATACATATACCTAAAAATCAAGGCATTAACATCAGTTTATAGCACAAAGTAAGCATTTGTGGACACTAAATCTATATAAACAAATCCCCAAATAAGTCTAAATCTTGGACTCATCAACACCCCCAATTTAAACTTTGGCTTTTCCTCAAGTAAAACTCAAGATCAGCAGTTCAAAAAGGATGTCTCAAAAAGTTCTGCATAAGACTCAACATGAATGCACACAACAAGGTTCAATTTACTCATGCAATGATCAATTGTGCACTCAAAGATTCAAATTGTGACTCACCATTACCAAAGATACTCAAGTTCACAATACTTGCTTCAAATGCAAGTTCAAGCTCAACAAAAGTACTCAAATTCCCTCACAACAAAGATGATTCCATATTCACACACTATTTCTCAACAATTTAAAGTTTCGAAATCACATACAACTCTCACACTCACAAAGATGAACACATGTATGACTTCACCCATAGCTCTGCCCTTATTTTCCAGTCAACAATCGCTTCAGCTCACTAAAGATCACAAAGGTCTTTTCATGGTTTGTAATGGGGTTGAGTGTCAAAGTATGGCCATTTAGGCTTAGTGGCTTCTACCTTCATGAAGTGTGGCTGGAAAATCACTTTCCTCCTTTTGTTTAACAATTCAAACATGCTCATAATCCACCCCATTATTCAACTTCATATAAACTATCGGATACCCCATTTCTTTTGCAAATTCCACCACTTTATTTCATAACTTTTTCATTCTTTTTGTTTGCTTGTTTTCTCATTTTTTTCTTTTTTTTTACATAGAGGGGTTCCATATTTTCCAAACCATTACTCAAAGGGGGATTTTTCACATTTCTTGACTTTCCTTCTCTTTTCACCACACCCCCAACTTAGGCTTTTGGCCTGAGTTGGCTATTGACACAAACCACACTTCATGAAAGTTATGGGTAGATGGATAAAGAGGGATCACAATTTTTCAAGTTTCTTCCAAGAAAGAGGGTAAGGCTCAAAATGTGCCAAGCAAGGTTCACTCATCTCACAAGGTTGGCCACAAAAGAGGTATATTGTCGAATTGTTTCACTCTTCAAAATCGTTGCCTAAGATCATTTCAATTTCTTGCATCACTTAGTCAACCGGACCAACGGGGCAAATTCTAGGTGTCATCATACAATTGTTCAAAGTAATCTCAGCACACAAGGCATTGACACCAATATCAAACACGACTCCACACTTTTCAGCTAGTGTCCAATGTTCATCACAAGAGACTCATTCGATAACCGGCTAGTCACAACGAGATGCTAAAAGTTCACACATTGTCTATGCAACTTCATCGGCCTCATTGTAGTCGCACAATCATTTGATTTAATTAAGAGCACTATTAAAGTCATCGGTGTTGATCATAACCAACACTCAAATTTGTACAAGAACATCCATAATCACAAATAATAGGGGTGGCACAAAATTTAAAAATAGGTCAAAACCATTTCCATTCAAAACAAGGAGCCACAAGCTCAAACAACCACAAGATTTAGATCCAAACACAATTATAGATCAAACAACCCAATATATACAAATAAAAATGTATTCACAAGAGGTAGGTATGGAAATACCTCACCCTACCCACAAAAGAAAAGCAGTTGTCCTCAAATGCAACTAAAACAAAGATAAGCAATAAAAAAATAGAGAGGGAGGTAAAGATAATCCCATCTACTCAGTCGCTCCATCTGTCGGGGCTTCAATGGCTGGTGCAACATCAACACTAGCTCCACTGGAGCCTGCCATAGAAGTATCCCTCAAGGAGGCCTGTCGGGCAGTCTCAATCATGAAACCCTCTAGGTCTGCTTGATCATCATAGACAACTGCATCTCACTCCTCAAGCTTCTCCTCATCTGTCTCAGCCTCAGACTCATCAACAACAACATCCTCCATAATATCATCTCTGGTGGTAGCCGGAGGTACCTCAGCATGGGCTGGAGTCTTAGCAATTGGATCGTCGGGGATCTCAACCAACCCAAACAGCGAAGTGAATTCTGTGGACTTCAGATGGTCCACATCCTTCCTGAGCTCAGAAACCTCGGCTTTTAATGTCGTAACTCGGTAGTCACCCCCTGTCCTCTTTCACAAATCACTACTTTCGCTGTAAGAGTATCAATGGAAGCCTGGAGCGGTGTTAGTGCAGCTGTGATGGCTCTCTCAATCATCCAGGGCACCTCGGCCTCTAGCCGGGAAGCCTGTACATCTGCATAATGGGCTAGGTGCCCCATCTTGAGAAGCATGGCCTAAGTGATCAGAGGCCTGGAGGCAGTGGTACTGGCAGCTCTAGGGGGCTGGGACGGAGTGGAAGTATATGTACCTGAAGGCCCGGAGGCCGGAGTAGGCAAAGATGCCTCTGCAGGTAATGAGTCGATGTCTACCTCCGGGGATGTGTCCACCGGAGCTGCTCTCCTCCCATCCATCTTATCCCGTGTGTACTCGGCCTCTATACGCCGGATGTCGGTGGAGGATGTGGGTGTGACCTCAACATCCCTCTTCTCGTCAAGAGGAACTCTAGCCCACTGACATAACTATATATTAAGCACTGGGAAGGGAAGGGATGTTTGGCACTCATGGCCATCTCCTGCTCTATAATTAACCCCAGATTCAGCCGCTTCTTGGCGATGATAGATCCAAGACAGGCCGCCTTTGGGTGGCGGAGAATTGACTCATTCTGTTACGGCATGATCGAGCTACTGATGAACCCGAACCAATACCGGGCTGTTATGTTCAAGTCCTTCTTCTCAATAGGGGCTCCGGCCTCAATCCACCTCGGGGTGGTGTCAGAGATGAGGGGAGCTAGCCATCCCTTGAGGTCATCCAGAGTTTGTGCTGTGATCATGCTCAAAACCTATAGCCCTGTCAAGTACATCATTAATATGATTGCTGCTGCATCCCACTGTCTTTCCTTGAACCATCACAGAATCCACCGGTCTGAAGGCACTGGCCTTCTTCTTCCCCTGGGGTACTAAGTCACCATATGAAGTGTAGAACTCTCTGACCCAAGTAGGAATGTATGGGCCACAGGGCCTGGTGAATATATCAAACCAGTGGTACTGGAGTGTGTACCATACAAGAGGGTACCTGTCCACCACACCATCCGTGGACAATTGCGTCTCCTTTAGGATGGTCCTCAATCCCTCGGCCTTTAACTAGTTGAGTAACCGAGGAGGAGGACCCTGAACCTGTGGTGCTGGAACCATCGTCTATGCCAGGGCTGGCACTGTCTCTGCAGCGGGAGAGGTAGACTCCGGAATCCTCGACGGATCTTGAGGATCTCTTGCACGAATTTCTGCTCGTCGGGTCTCCAGTAATTGCTCATCCTCAGGCTTAGAGAATGAAGCCTGAGAATTAAGAGACTCTCCATCACTACCGGTGTTGTGCTCCGGTCTCTCCACTACGGGCGCTTTACCCTTGCCTTTGCCTCCATTCAGAGGTCCTTTCTTGCCCTTTTTGGTAGGAGCAGTTGCGCCCTCATTTATTACAATACCCTGTGCGTGTTTGCAGGGCGGTATTTCAGTTTCATCCAAGTTGTTCCTAGCCATATCTGCAAAACACATCGAAAAATGTTAGAAATTGTTCACGAAAAATATAGAATTCAAGTTGTAGAAAGACTCGCTGAACCAGTCGATAAGACGCCGAGTCACTTAGGTGAGCTAGATCAGGCTCGTCGAAAGGAGCAACTCAAAAAGTTTTCAGAAACAAGGCATGTCGGTGATATTTAGGGCCCTTTGGTGAATCACCGACAAATTCGATGAACTTAGACTAGCCCGCCGAATATTACAGTGCATTTTAGAGGTTAGGGGCACAGAAAAGGCGATCAAAGGAACCTTTCGGTGAGTCCCCGAGTGAACTCGGTGAGCTCAGGCATCCCGCCGAAAGTTACAGACTCCAACTAGCGAAATCAAGAAATTAAAGGCGATCAAAGGGGGACATTGGCGAACCATTCGGCGAGCTCGACGCAACTCGCCAAACAGCCCAACGTGCCAGATTTCAACCCCAATTCCTAAAATCAAGCCTGCAACCCCCAAAATCAAAATCAAATGAACACATTATGCAATTAGGACCAGACCCAATCGACTCATGCCTCTGAGGTACTCAGACTTCCCCCGATTTGGCCAAACTTGGCCATTTAACGACTTTTGCCCTTAAGAATGACGTCAAACGCTCCATCATTGGGAAAATTACGTCATTTGTCACAATTTGGGGTTACATAGACTTCACCCAACTAGACCCAACAGAAAATAACTGCAACCCAACAATTATGAACCAATTTTAACAATCAAAACTCAGGAAATCATCATTTTAAGCATTTAGGCACAAGTTTGAAAACAATTATGCGCAATCCGACATATAAAACATGATTTCAACAATTACCCAACACACTATAACACATATTTACCTATAGCATTTGAGTTCAACCACTAATCAAAGGTGTGGGGTTCAGAAAACCAACTTGTATGCCGAATTGATAATTTGAAAAGCTAGGCGGCAAAGTATTCCAATTCTGAGCACAAGATCACACACAAAAAGTGAAAGAAATAGCAAACTATGGAAAATCTAAAGTGCGGGTGAGAGTGTACTGGGTTATAAATGAGAGAATATGTAAGATTTTGAAATTTTAAACCGTTTAGCCTTTTAAAACCTTTCAGTTCGTGGCCCTTTCAGCGGTTTTAGTCGTCCACGCCGAACCACTCGGTGATGCACCGAGTAGAAATTGGCCTCGCCGAGTTTTACAGGACTCCCAATTAATTTGGGGGTTCAAACGGCGATCAAAATTGGGCTCACCGACCTGTTCGGTGAGTTGTCGATTTAGCAATTGGCCCGCTGAGTTTTACAGATTCCCGCTTCAGATTTTGTAGGTCCAATGGCGGTCCAAGTCGGGCACACTGACCTCTTCGGTGAGTCACCGACTGGACTTTTGGCTCGCCAAACTGCTTATTTCCCAACACACTCCACTTTTTAACCTACACAATCAACACCCGTTATTCAAAAATCAAACTTTAAGCATTAAAAACATGGGTTGCCTCCCAAGAAGCGCCTTAGATAACGTCGTGGCACGACGAGGATACCAAATCAAGCTTCATTTTTGGGGTTTTCTATTGTATCACTAGGAAACCCCCCTTGTTGTCTTGGATTCAAATGTGAAGAAATTTGACCCATTTGGGTCTCCAGCTGCTTAATAGAGACTGACTGAGAGGTCACCGTCTGATTGAAAGTCGAGACATCCTCTTTCATCTCTTTCAATACTTTGTCGGACCCTTCAACTTTGGTAAGAATGCGTGAGAGCAAATCTTCTGTCCGGCCACCCTCAAAATCTTTGGGCTTTTGACGCTCATGAGGAGGAACATACCTATCCTTCTCCCCCTATTTTTCCTTCCAAGTGGCTTTACGATCACGCCATTCTCTGTCACGGTCTCTCCACCCCTCATCTCTATTCCATCCTTGATTTCCATCCGGTCTTGGGTAGTTTGCACGATAACCTCCTCCTTTATTTGCTAGTAAGTTCACTTCCTCATTGTACAGTGCTTGAAATCTTGCTTCATCGGGGTTCACTCCACTAATACCCACATTATTGACACTCCTTGCACCAGCACCCATGACATTTTTGGCCAAGATATCCAGCTGGGTCATCATTTTACCCATGCTTTGGTCTCTCTCTTGATCCTTTTCGAGTTGCTCTTTTGTCATTTTATAAGTAAGAGGAGATAATTGGTCTTCTCGAGTGTACCATGCCCTGTTGATCTTGGTCATGCAATCAAGGAGTTGGCAAGCTATTGCGTAGGGCTGTTGCATTATACCACCCAGAGAAAGTTGGTCAGCCACTCCTTTGTTTACCGAATCAAGGCCTCTATAGAAATATTGCAGCAGCACATTATCTGGAAGTCCATGAGTTGGGCACTGAAGCACCAACTTCTTAAATCTCAGCCATGTCTCATGGATTGGCTTACCTTCAAAGCGTTTGAAACCTTCGATACCATCCCTTAGAGTCATCATCTTCGATGGGGGAAAGAATCGCACTTTAAATGTTGTGGTCAGCTCATCCCATGAAGTGATATATTCCCTCAGTAACACAACTAACCATTTAGTAGCTTCACCCATCAAAGAGAACAGGAAAAACCTGAGACAGACCGATTCTTACGATATGTTCTTAAATGAGAACGACCCACAAACATCCACGAAGTTCCGTATATGCTCATTGGGATCCTCATGAACCAGCCCCCCAAACAATCCTTTCAGCTGTAGGAGCTGAAGCATTGTGCTTGTGATGTGGAAAACAACGTTTCCTTCAGCTGGAGGTAAACGAATGGCACCAACACCACCCAATTGGTTTGGGTCATTGACATTTGGGTCATTGACATCATTGAGATTTCCAATGTCATCTTGGTGGCCCACTTGGCTACCATTACTTCCGTTAACTCTCATCTCCTCATTTGTTTAACACCAGCAACACAAAACCAAAAACTAAAATAAGTAGATTCAACTATAACTACAAAGATCACAATTCAACTTCAATAAAAGAATTTTAAACAACACCATTCCCCGGCAGCGGCGCCATTTTGATTAACATTTCAAGCACACCTCATCCGATACTAGGTGTAAACGATCGTTAAGCAGTATAAAACCCAACAAATGAGTTTGGATCGAATCCCATAGGGAGCGTTACGTGTTCAAAGTTCAATTAAGAAGTACGAATGTGATCTAACTAGATATAGGAATGAAAATTATCGGAAAAGGCATGAAACAAGTCAAAGGGGTGACATCAAATGTCAGATGGGGATTTCTGGTTTGCAATTATCAACAACAAGTAGTCACAAACAATTTGAAATAACAATAAGGAGAGGAATTATCGGGATGTGATCAATTAGGAAATTTTTGATATATGGGTAATTGAAACTACTAGTAAATAGCTAAATATCAGTGGGTAGGTTAGACTATAATTGAAATAGCTTTCTCTCGAACAACTATTCCGCTTCAAGTGATTTCTCTCGAACATCAACAAAAATATCAATTAAGAACAACATATAACCTTAATACATCTTCTCTCTCGATCAAGATGGGTAGGATTGGGTTTAGGATTCACTCTCTCGAGCACAACCCAAATCAACCCAATATATACAAATCATTAATCAAAAGCTTTGGTTCAAAAACCACTCTCTCGAGCAAGTCAAGAACACAAAATTAGAACTGCATTTGCAACACCAATTCATAAATTAACCCACAGCTAATGATTAAACCCACTTCAATATAGCATTTAAACTAGTAATTAACAGCACCCATAAACTAATTCAACCCATAATCACATGATCACACCCTAATAATTGGGGTTTTATCCAAGCATCATAAAAAGATAAAAACCGTTACCAAATCGATTAGCCATCAACTGGGTAAGAGTGATTTAGTCTTTACAATGCTTCAATTTGCAGAAAATTCGAAACCCACTTATAAAATCTCCAAATTGAGTCTCAAAACCTACAAGTCTACTAGGAAACTCCAGAGAAAACTGTTCTAGAGTAATTCTCTATTGTCCAAAAACTTCTTTAATTTACAATTCAAAATCCTATTTATAGTCTCTAAAAATTAGCCACAAGGCCATTAGGCGAGGTAAGTCGGATTCGCCGAACCACTCGGAGAACCGCCAATCGCTCTCTTCTATCACCTTTCTGAATTGTCTCTCAGCATCCTTAAGTCCTGTAACTTTGGGTGATCTCCCTTTGCACCGCGGAACTACTCGGTGATTCACCGACTGCCCATTTTCTGTCGCCAACTTGGTTTCTTCCCTCAGGGCTGGCACTCTGGAACTTTAGGCGGTGAAATTAGTCACTCGGCGACACGCCGAGTCCTCTTGGAGATCTTCAAACTCTCATTTCTTCACTTCTTAAGTTTATTTTTTTCCTTTTTGCTTGCTAGTATGCTTGTTTTGCTCCTCAATCCATATACCTGAAAATCAAGGCATTAACATCAGTTTATTGCACAAAGTAAGCATTTGAGGACACTAAATCTATATAAACAAAGCCCCAAATGAGTGTAAATCTTAGACTCATCATAATGCGAGGCCCATTACACCAGCCTTTCACGACCGCGAGGTCAGCCGTTCGTGACCGCGATGCCTCAGCTGACAGCAAAAGGCTTGGCCTTGAAAAGTTTGACATGGTGCCCCGAACTCGTTCTGAACCCCGTGCACGTAAACGAACAATGCTACCCTATCTGAAACAATATTATGGACCTAATGGAAACATCAAATTTCCCATCCGAGGTGTTTTCAATAAAATTGCGTCCCACAACCAATTTTTGTTTTAAGCCATAATCCACAAGGGGCCTTGGAATTAGCCCGGAACCTCGGGACCTAAACAAAGGGTCATTCCAGACTAAACTCGACATTTCAGAGCTATCCACGCTAACAGAATTCTCATCCAAGATCGTTTACTCTAAATGTTGACTAAATTCAAACTTAGGCTTCAACTTGAAAGTTAAAACACCAAATCGCACAAACTCGCACTGAAAACCTTGGGAGTCATGCTGACTATGCTACTAAACTAATATGACCCTACTGGAGTAGATGGAATTGTCAAAATTGAATTCAGAGGTCATCTTCCTGAACTTCTGATAAAAAATAACCGTTCAAGGTTCAGAATCTCCCAAACGAACGACGAGGTCACCAAACTGTCAGTCCCAGCAAGTCATAAATGACTTGGGGTTCCTTCAAGAAAGCTCTAAACGACTAACAGGAGGCACAAACACAAAAATTACCTGAAGGTTATTGCAAGTACCTTCGTGGAAAATTGTGTTAGCAGGTCACTCTTTGAAAATTGTATTATGTGTAGCAACATCCTCTTGCAAATTAGGATTAGCAGGACCCTCTTAAAATTACCTGTTGTTTAACCTCTTTCTCATTCATTACTTCCTTGGTCGGGCAAGTAGGAATGAGGCAAGGTCTAACGCTGCGCACTGTTAAAAAAACATTGAAAACGAAGAGATTAACAATTCAGGCATGAACACTATTCCAGAATTACCTAGTTATTAGTTTTACGTAGTTAATTTCTCATGGTACCCACAACCCTATTTTTGATTTAGTTACTCATGCTTGTGTGTTCACAATTCATAATAGGGTTACTAAATAGATGAAATCCGAAATCTTGAATTGAAGAACAAATGGAAATTTCATAAACCAAACTTCAAGAATCAAATGCCAAAAGTGTTTGAAAAATAATTCTCAAAGCCAAAAGTAAGTATCTCAAAGAGTTTAACCACCAAAAAATGAAAAATACAACTAATATTTACAGAAATCAAATCCTAAATCAAGTCGGAAAATGAAGACTAAGGAAATTCGGCTTGGGCAGTTTCATCTATGGTTGGTAACCTACGGCTCGTAGTAGTTCCTACGGCTCGTAGGTACCTTCCGTCATTCATCAGTTGGTCCATCATCTAATAATTGCTTTCTATGGGCATGATCTACGGTTCGTAGATCTTTGTACTACCCGTCTTGTTCAACCATCATTTATGGTCTGGAGCTCATCCTTTCTGAACTTTTATACGACTCATCATATACAGCTCGTCATAGTGACTATGGCTCGTCAGTTCTCATCCATTGTTTCACACTTAGCTCAAATTTTCAGCATTTCAACCTGCGACTTAACCTACGACTCGTAGCAAAATTGACGGCTCGTAGGTCAAGTTTTACATCACCAAAAATCATTGTTGTTGCAACACTTTAACACCAACTGCTTCAAAACCTATTTCCAGCAAAATCAGAGCAAAAAACCATCACATCTAATAACAAAATGTCCAAGACTCATGCAAAACTCTAAGTTTAATGCATCAAAAATATCATAAATTCACTATATATCAACACCCTCAACTTAAAATCATTGTTTGTCCTCAAGCGACACAACAGACTCTAAACGACACTTATGTAGAAGTAACCCAAAAACTCAAGAAATCACATGGCATTTTCTCAATAATAACCCCTCCTTCTTTGTTCTCAAGACAATGCAATCTTTTGGTTAACTCAACAAGCCACCATATGCGTATCAATACATGACATAGACATACCAATAGACACATTCACATACAGAGACAACAATCACCAAGATACCAACTTTTTGATAATGTATGTGTGCCCTCACCGCAAAGAAATCCCTTTGTTCACAAAAAAATGGAAATTTTAGGTAGGGACCCATATACACACACACTCAGAATTGAATTTAATACAGTATGTGCACAATACCATAGGCTTACATATATTTTCTTAACTTCAATTTTCCAAACCATTCAATTAGGATCACTATAGAACTTTCTTAGCTTGCGACGTAGGCTTAGGGTCAAGTGTCGTATTTGGATATTAAGTGACTTTTCTCCCTTCCTTGGCATTACATTGGCTATTTTTCCTCTTTTACAACCCATCTTGGCATCACCTTACTTTTGCTCTTCTCCGTATTATTAATTGAAGCTCGGGTGTAACTTTGACTTGATTTCTTCGCTTGATTTAACTTTTCTTCATCTTTTCACTAAGATTTTCATTATTTTGTCTTTATGTTCAGTCACACCATTTACAGATATTTTCACACAATTTTCTTCTTTTCTCTACACACAACTCTTTTCATACCCCTTTCCTTTCTTGTTTTCCTCTATAACATCCACCCTCAACTTAAGCTTTTAGCATGAGTTAAGGTGCACGATGTCCCAGGGGAGACCAGGGCTAAAATAAAGTTGAACAACTCTGAAGTAGCCACCCTCAATTTAGGATTTTAGCCTGAGTTAAGGTACACAATGTCCATGGAGGGACCAGGGCCAAAGCTAAGTTTATCAATTTATTCAATGAAGATGAATTGGGTGAATTGAAAGAATAGTCTTCTTTAGGCTCAAATATTTGGATCGAATGGAGAAATTTATTTATTTGGTTGGTTGTTTTTAGGCTTAAGTGGACTCATTTTCAACAATGGCCTATGATCCTTCCCAATTCACAATTTCAATCATCGTAGTAAGACTAATGGGGTAAATTCTAGATTGACACGCACCATATGAATATACAAACATCCTCACACACACATGGAACCTTGTTCCACTATCAAAATATCAATGTATCTTGTTCCTGTTATACCTTAAGTCATGTTTTCTAATCGATTCCTATCATGTCATACAAAAATTCTACACATTCAGCTTATCAATCACACAGATATAACACATATCAAAATTTTGAGGGGTGTGAATTTTCATGATCTTTGCCATCATGCTTTTCATTCTAGTCTACTGCTACCCTTATACTATCCTAAACATGCCGGTTAAACAGAAATTAAACAATTCCGTGGGAAAAAAGAAAATAGGTAAGAAAACCCCAAGGAAGGATTGTGAGTTGGGTTATTCAGACTTCACCCTGATACTCACAATCCGTTCAACCCACCCCCACAAGAAAAATAGTGCAATGCCCTCAATGCAAAAAATAAAGTAAAACATAGGGTGAGACAAACATGTGGTGTGTAAGCCCCAAAGACTAATCAAGAAGCGGGTAGGTCCCGTTGCCCCGAACCCACTGGATCAACATGTGCGGCAGCGTTAGTAACGCCTTCTACAATAACTTGAGGAGCAACATCAGTAGTGCCCCTTGAACTGGATGCTCCGGCAGCCAACTCCCTGGCTCTAATTAGCCGCATCTTCTCTTAACTCGTGACTGCCGTTGCGCTGCCTCAAACAGCTGCCTCTTCTTTTTTAGCTCTTTTCTCCTCCTCCATATCAGTAGTATGCCTAGAGGCACCTGTGCGCTAGTTTCTAGCCGCACGAGGAGGGATAATGGTAGGCTTATCCTCACCAAATAGGGCATTTAACACCATATCTCCACCATCATCCTCAGGGGGAGGCTTTGGTACAGTTGATTCAACAACAGCCAAGGCATCTATATCAGCCTGGAGCTTGGCTAACTCCATCTGGAATGTAGTTAGATCAGCACTTGGCCCAGGCTGGGTCTATCCAGCATCCAAAGCTCTAAAGCATCTATCCTGTAGTGCACTTCCTATATTTTAACCTCCACATCCTATTATACCCTCTTCTCTGACTCCTCAATAGTCTTCCGCATCAAAGGCCAAATATGCTGCAAAAGGGTAGCCATTTGAGTCTCTAATTTCTATACTCTAGTTAGGGGAAGCAAAGCATACCCTGTAGTAATGGGAACACGTGGTGTGCTCGCACCCGAGATGGATGAAGTGGAAGGTGGAGCAGTCACATCGTGCCCCTCAGTAAGAGCAGGAATGGTTCCCTTATCGGTTTACTCGGGAGCAAGTGTCTCACCCATAGGTAGAAAGTCAAACTATAAACCCCTACATGGTGTTGCGGGGTTCGCCTCATCCAAAATCAAACCTACATCGACCTTCTTGTTCACCTCAATAAAACGATCACAACCTCACTGTCACGCACTAGCCTACACCCTGGATGTGGCCGGCACGCGAGATCCATTGTTGGCCCCAAGTGAACCCTTGGCTTGGCTCAACTCTCAACGAAGACTTTCTCAACAATAAAAAAACTTTTTAAAAATAAACCTTTAACTCAAAAGTCTCAAAATACTTAACTTAGAAGATTTAAAATATTTAAACTGGCCACATGGGCAACTCAAGTCTAGAACATTAACAATAGAAAATGAAACAAACTTCTCAAGACTCTACTATCTATGAAGCCTCTACTAACTGAGATGGACGTTGGGACAAGACCCACGACATCCTAATAACCAAAAACTTAAATGTAAACTCAATGTGAAACCCTCCAGAAAGAAAGGAGGCTCACCGACTCTAGCTAGAACTCGAATGGATCAACGAATCACCTGTTGATGACCCTGATCTCCTGTATCTTCATCATAAAATAATGCAGGCCAAACGACATTAGTACATTGAATGTACGAACATGTAAGTGGAAAACTGAACATAACATAAAGCTTGAACTTGGAAAGAAAGAAACATACTCACCTCGACTCTACTCAACTCAACCTCAACTCATGGATACTCAACTCAAAGTAGTATAAAAACAATAATAAAGATGTATTTTATATAAAACATTTAAAATAGTAGATAACAACTCATTGTATTCAAAAATACGATAATAACTCAATTTGTATGTAAAAATACAAACTAACTCTATTTGGGAGATTGTCTAACCGACAACCATCACTATGAGTTGTGTGATGATACATCATCTCGCCCATGCTGCCAGAACTGTCCTATACATTGCCGGGGTATAGAACTCCTAAACTAAGTGGATCCACTAAACTATGCTTAAAAGTAATAAGGAATCATCTAAAAAGTATGACCCTTTCTACCCACGGTGGCTACATGGTTTATGAGGACTTTGAGTTACCTGAACTCGTCCCTATATCGGTGCTCAATACTACTCCCAAATATAACTTAGCTCATATGTTTAAAAACAATTCGTCATCCTCAACTTTGAGATTATTACTCGAATGATTTCTCTTAAAAGAGATATTATTCAAAACTCCTCATGAACTCCTTTGGAAATCAGTGTTTCCCCTGATTTTAAATGTAAAAACATTTAATCTTGGGAATACTTAGTTCCCATATATTCATTTTGAAAAATGAAACTCAACTCTCCTCATCCTCAAACTCAAGTACTCAAGTCTTAAAACAAGTTTTAAAATATTTTACAAGACTTCTCAAAATGACTCGAAAGGACTCTCAAAACTTTACTCTTCACTCTACCTTGAATTGGAATTATGAATTCAAGGGTTATGCTTTGGAATGTAGGGCCTCCCAATGATTTAGGAAGGTTAAGATAGTTGATCATAAGAACAAGCGAAGACCAAAATTAAAGAACATTGGCGCGACGCGGAGGTGGAATTAAATTTTTCTCATGAATTATTTTTTGAGGAAGAGGACTCTATATCCTCTCCGCGATGTGGAAAGGGGGGGGTCAATATTTGGAGACCGAAATTCTAAGCGCCTCCGCGATGCGGACCTAGGCGAAAATATTTTCCCGATCTTTCTCTCTCCTCCCCTTCTCGATTCAACTCATACCCACTGCAATTCTAAGGTCAAAATTCATGAATTTTCATTACTCAGAATAGTTCCAGAGAAAACCCATACAAGAACTACGCTCATTCACAACTCTCACCTCCAGAACTCAACAAGAACTTCATTATCAAGGAACGAAGCATAAAACCTCAAGAACTCAAAGCATTCAATCTCAAGAACAAAATTTCTGAATAAAAATCACATGATTGGCGTGTGGGTGAATGAACCCAACACTATGGAAGCTTACATACCTCTTAGGATTGAATCCTTGGTCAAATCCTCGAAGCTTCGCAAGAATCTTGACCGTTCTTCCTTTTCTCCTTTTTTTTTGTTCTTGAACTTCTCTCTAAAACCCTAAGCATAATTTAGGATTTGTAAAACTGACCCAAATCAAATTTGACCCCAAAATATTACTAAAAAACATTTTAAGCTGATGGAGTAAGGAAAATATTTTTTGACCCAAATCAGATTTTACCCGAATTACTAAATACCTCTCACTAATTCGTGTAAAATTTCCATCACTGGACAGGCTGATTTCAAGAAGGCATATCTTCCTCTTCCGAATTTGAAATTTAGAAAACTCGGTGGCGTTGGAAAGAGGATTCAAAGACCTTTCATTTGATATCTTATGGGCTACATAACTCATCATGTACTGAAAGTTATGATCTTTTGCATTTGACCCAAAACTGACAACTTAGGCATAACTTGCCAAATTCTCAATGGGCTATTTCCAATTTTTTCTTTCTAAATTTAGTTCTTTCTAAGGTGGGATGTTACAATATCTCCCCCTTGGAAACATTCATCCTCGAATGAGATTATTCTAAGTAGACTAAGGGTGGCAACATCTAACACCCAACTCAAACACTCCACATGCAAATCAACACAATATATCAACTTAAAATACCAAGAAAAGAATTAGTACCTTGATTTGGAATTTCTCTAGACTCAAAGAGATATGGATCTCTCTTCTTCATATCCTCCTCAGCCTCCTAAGTAGCTTCCTCAACAAACTGATTCCTCCATAAGACCTTGACCGATGCTACCTCCTTGGTTCTCAACTTGCAAACATGACGATCAAGGATCTGAATGGGTACCACCTCATAAGATAGGTTGTCCTTAATACCAATATTTTCAGTCGGTATAATAAGTAAAGGATCGCCCATACACTTCTTCAACATTGAAATGTGAAATACCTAATGGACCGCTGCTAACTCTTGCGGTAGCTCAAACTCATAGGCTACATTGCCAATCTTCTTGGATATCCTGTAAGGACCAATATACCGGGAACTGAGCTTGACCTTCTTGCCAAACCTCATAAAACCCTTCATGGGTGAAACCCTCAAATAAACCCAATCATCCACCTCAAACTCCAAGTCTCTTCTCCTAACATCTACATAGGATTTCTGACGACTTTGCATTTTTTTCAACCTTTCTTGAATAGTCTTCACCTTCTTCATAGCTTGATGAACTAAGTCTGGTCCTTTCAACCCAGCCTCACCAACATCAAATCATCCAATAAGAGATCTACATTTTCTCCCATAAAGAGCCTCATAAGGAGCCATTTGGATGCTAGAGTGATAACTAATGTTGTAAGCAAACTCAATGAGAGGTAAGTGATCATCCCAATTACCCTTGAAATCTATCACACACGCCGTCAACATATCCTCTAAAGTCTGAATTTTACGCTCTGCCTGACCATCAGTCTGAGGATGAAAAGTAGTACTCAAATTTACCTTGGAACCCAAATATTTTTGGAAAGACTTCCAAAATTGTGCGGTGAATTGTGCACCTCTATCTGAAATGATGGACACCAGAACTCCATGAAGTCTGACTATCTCTTGAATATATAATTTGGTATAATCCTCTGCTGAATAGGTAATCTTTACGGGTAAGAAATGGGCTGATTTAGTCGGTCGATCTACAATCACCCAAATCGAATTATGCTGGCTGCGAGACCGCAGTAAACCAATAATAAAATCCATATAAATCATCTCCCACTTGCGTTCCAGAAGGTTTATGTTCTGGGCCATACCACCAGGCCTCTGGTGCTCTACCTTGACTTACAGGCAATTCAGGCACTTAACAACGAACTTTGTAATACTCCTCTTTATACTACTCCACCAATAGACATCTCTCAAGTCACGATACATCTTTGTGGAACCTGGATGGATAGAATATCTAAAGCTATAAGCTTCCTCCATGATCCTCTCTTGAAGTTCATCCACCCTTAGCACACATAATCTACCTTGATACCTCAATACACCATCTCCCCCTTGTTCAAAAGCCATAACTTTTTGCTTATGAACATTTCCCTTCGATTCAAGAAAAACAGGATCTTGGTCTTGTATCTCTTTCACTTCGGACACTAGTGGTGATTCATCCCCATTCATCACCACCACTCCTCCTTCATTGGAATCCATTAATCGGACTACCAATCGTACTAGTCTGTGTATATATTTAGCTAACTCTTTCTTGCCTTCCTCAGCATGGGCCTTACTACCCATAGACAACCTGCTCAATGCATCAGCAACAACATTAGCCATACCTGGGTGATAGAGAATACTCATGTCATAATCCTTGAGTGAGTCCAACCACCTCCTCTGTGTGATATTAAGCTCTTTCTAACTGAATACATACCGAAGACTTTTGTGATCGGTGAACACATCCACATGCACACCATAGAGATAGTGACGTCATATTTTCAGGGCAAATAATACAGCAGCCAACTCCAAATCATGGGTTGGATAATTCTTTTTATGAATCTTAAGTTGTCTGGAGGCATAGGCTATAAACTTACCATTTTTCATCAACACAAAACCTAATTCAACACTGGACGCATCACAATAAACAACAAAACCCTGCGTACCCTCCGGTAAGGTCAACACTGGGGCAACAGTCAACCTTGTTTTCAATTCCTGAAAGCTTTTCTCACAAGCTTCAGACCATTAAAACTTTGTTGTCTTCTGAGTCAACTTAGTCAATGGGGATGAAATAGATGAGAACCCCTCGAAAAACCTCCTATAATAACCAACCAATCCCAAGAGACTCCTAATATCAGTTGGAGATGTGGGTCTAGGCCAGTTCTGCACTGCCTCAATCTTCTGAGTGTCAACTCGAATCCCATCCCCATAAACAATGTGGCCTAAGAATGCCACTGACTCAAGCCAAAACTCACACTTAGAAAATTTTCCATACAACTCTCTATCTCTGAGAGTTTGAAGAACTATTCTATGAGGACTAGCATGATCCTTCTCATTCCTCGAATAAATCAGAATGTCATTAATGAAAACACTAACAAATATATCAAGATAAGGCTTAAACACTTTGTTCATGAGGTCCGTGAGCACTGCAGGAGCATTAGTCAAAACAAAAGACATGACTAGAAACTCATAATGACCATAGCGGGTCCTAAAAGCTATCTTCGGAATATCAGTCTCTCTTACTCTCAACTGATGAAAGACAGATCTGAGGTCTATCTTACAAAAACAAGTGGCACCCTGGAGTTGATCAAACAGATCATCGATTCTCGGAAGAGGATACTTATTCATTCTAGTGACCTTGTTCAATTTGAGGTAATCAATACTCATCCTAAGTGAACCATCTTTCTTCCCCAAAAATAAGACCGGAGAGCCCCAAGGTGAGACACTTGATCGAATGAAGCCTTTATCAAGAAGGTCCTTCAACTGCTATTTTAACTCTTTCACTTCCGCCTGAGCCATTCTATATGGCGGAATAGAGATAGGGTGAGTATCTAGAAGAATATCTATACCGAAGTTTATTTCTCTCTCAAGAGGAACTCTGGGAAGATCATCTGGAAAGACCTCTGGAAACTCCCTCACAACTGGAACGGACTGAATAGGCGGTGTCTTAACACTAGAGCCATTAACTCGGACTAACTGATTGATGAAACCCTTGGAAACTAACTTTCTCGCCTTAAGGTACGAAATAAAATGACCCTTAGGCACTGCTGAACTACTCCCCCACTCAATAACTGGCTCATTAGGAAATTGGAACTTAACTACTCGAGTTCTACAATCAATTGAGGCATAAGAATCATGAAGACAGTTCATACCTAGAATAACATCAAAATCTACCATGTCTAACTCGACTAAGTCAGCCATGGTGTCCTTGTGATTGATGGAAATGGTACAATCACGATAAACTCTCTCAGCTAGAATAGAATCACCAATAGGTGTTGAAACACTGAAGGGCTCAAGAAGTTTCTCAAAAAGAATATCAAAATTCATAGCAATGTATGGTGTCACAAAAGTCAGACTCGCACCTGGATCTAGCAATGCATATACATCAAAAATAAAGACTTTGATCATACTAGTGACAACATCAGGTGAATTTTCTTTCTCTTCACGACTGGTGATTGCATACAGACAGTTTGTTTCTCCGCTTGACACTGAAGTAGCTCCTCTAGGTGAAGCTCAGTCTGGCGGAGACACTGAAGAAGATTGGGCTCTATTTCCCCCATTGCCATTACCTTGCCTGTTCTTAGGGCACTCTCTCATGAAGTGACCATTCTGACCACAGTTGAAGCAACCAGTGGAGACATCACGACACACTCCTGGGTGGTTCCTAGCACACTAGCACATGTAGGAGTCCCATAACCTCCTTGTGCCACACTACCTTGAGGCTGAGCAGGCCTAGCACTGAAGTTCTGAGAATTCTGATTCTTGAACTCACCTTTGTTCCTTGGTGAAGGGATACTAGCAGATGATGGAGCAGGTCCATTTTGCTTTTGTTGAAAAGATGACCGACTCGCATTACTCTTCTGTTGCCCAGACTCATTTCCTGTTGTCTTAGCCTTCTTGTTGCGAAACTCTTCTCTATCTCTCAACTTATCTCCCTCAACCTGCTACACATGGATCATCAGCCTTGTTATGTCCATGTCCCCTATCAACATCGCAGCCTTACCCTCTTTGCTTGACAGACGAGACAACCCAGACACAAACAAACTCATCTGGCTTCTAATATCAGCAACCATATCCGGATCATAGCAGGATCGTTGAGTGACTTTGAGGCTATACTCATGCACACTCATGTATTCCTGCTTAAGAGTGAGGAATTCTCTTACCTTGGCCTCTCTCAGTTCACGGGGAAAGAAACCCCCCATGAAGGCCTCTTCGAACACATCCCAGCTCACAATTGCTGCACCTTCAGCTCTACTCTTCTTCTATTTATCGTTCCATACTCTAGAAACACCATTCAGTTGGTATGCGGCTAGTTCCACTCGCTCAACATCTGCAATATGCATCACCTCAAACACTTTCTGTAACTCTTCCACAAAGTTTTTTGGATCCTCAGTGACACATAAACCGGTGAAGTTTGGAATATTCATCCTTAAGAACTCACGAATTCTAGATGTATCAGCCACATCTTATTGATTACCTCTTTGTCGACCAGCTTGATTGGCCACAACTTGACTCAACATTCGGATAGCATCCCGAAACTCAACATTAGTGACCTCTCCTTGGGGTTGCACTTCAGTTGCATTGGCTCTTCATAGAGGCATGATCTGACCCCAAAATATTACTAAAAAAAGTTTTAAGCTGATGGGTTAAGGAAAAGATCAAAATACCCTTCACTAATTCGGGTAAAATTTCCTTAACAGGATATGTTGATTTCAAACAGGCATATCTCCCTCATACGAACTCAAAACATAGCAAACTCAGTGGTGTTGGAAAGAGAATTCAAAGAACTTTGATTTGATATCTTATGGGCCACCTAACTCATCCTGTAGTGAAAGTTATGGTCATTTGAAGTTGACCCAAAACTCACAACTTAGGGATAACTTGCCAAATTCTCAATTTGGCTCTTTCCAAATTTGTTCTTTCTAAATTTAGCTCTTTCTACGGCGGGATGTTACACCCACAATGAAACATTAGCCTCTACAAAGGAGAAAAATCAGACACAGAAATGGAAGTGATGTATTCTCTCGGAAAGCTCTCTTATGTATCTCAACTATGCGTATCCAGGAAAAATATATATCATGCCCCGCCATCAAACAACCAAGCATCACTGCCCGATCCCAAGTCACTATGTTGTCTGCCATCGTCGGAGACAATCTGACCCGAACAATAGACCACTAGAAGTTGGTCGCAAAATTAAGAGTCACCTTTTTTATAGGCAGAGTCAAGTCTCAGACCCACTCTGTGTTCACTTCATCATGAGAAATATTCCCATCTACCCAGCATAGCAAGGTCTCTCTCTACTGAGTATCTCGCATGGCGGCTTTATTGTGCACTACCCCCATCGGTAGTCATACTCAGCTGCATTAATCGGCTGAGCATGTGAAGGGTCGTAAATAAAATAGCGTATCGTGGCCTTAGAGTAGTCAATAGTAGGGGCTGAGAAAATTCCTTAGCCCATGGTGGTATAGCATTATGTATAGTAGTTGCGTATGAAGCATAAAACTCCCTAACAATCTATGGATTATACTTTTCCGGAGTCTCTGCCATCCACTCACACATGTGCTGCTTAAATAGCTAATGTATAGCCGGCACTGTGTAAAGGCTTCCAATGAGAACTTATCTCTCGTCAGTAATGGACCGGGAAGGCTTTTTCTGGGCATTCAGGTGTAACCCATTTGTGAAAATCTGGAACATCCCCCTAATACACCATATATTCGGCTCAGTAGATGTATCGACTCAACTCGTGTGTTAGGCGAATCATGTGCTTCTCCGGTCTCAGTAGCGTTAGAAGCTGATGCGACAAGCGAGTCCTAGGCGGAGCTGGATTAGGATTCCCCACTTTTTTCTCTCATACTCCATGCCCCATCCTCAGACTAGGAGGCACCATCATGGCAATAGGAATGCTCCCCCTCTGATACTGGGACTATTTCGAGTTGTTTGGCTTGTTGTTGTGTAGTCCGCATTGTCGTAGGAAAGCCCTAGGTGATCCCTAGATCGAATTCAGACCCACTCAACTCGGCATCGGTAGGCTCATCAATAAGTTGTCGAACCAAGGGTGCAATGGAGTTGGACTTCCCCTTTCGTTGGTATGTCTGTTCTTTCTTTTGCGCCATCGTACCTGTGGAAGGCTTGTTAGTACCAAACTATACAAAAAAAAAATAAGAAAATAAGAAAATAAACGTACGAAAATAAAAACAAATTTGCAGGAAACATTGTCTTTTTGGGACCTACGGTTTGTTCTTACAGGCCGAGAAGCATCTACAGATCGTAGACCCCAATCGTAGGTGTCGAATTCATATTTTATGTCCCTGAAGTTTGAATGATGATTCACTAGTACGGTCCATTAATGATACAACATACCGTAAGCGAAACTGTCATTCCTAACTTAGTCTACTGGTTTGTGCCTCTAAGTGACGGGACCCTGATCTACGATGTGTAGGTCTTCCTACGCAACGTAGATCGAAGTTGTCATCTCAAAATTGTTACAGTTCAGGCCCACACATATCAACACAAGTATTTTAACATCTATTCATCCTAATCACATCTAGATCATATATTTTAACACATACATATGTATTCCTTCATTCCTAGGGTTTAACCATGTATTTTAACACTACAACCAATAGTCAAATCACAAACCTTAAGTGAAGAACACAATTAGAATATTTTTACACATGTTTGACATAAAAATTGACGACACTCACAATAGTTTCATCCCTATGGTACATTTTAACTAATAAAATCATACTCAACAAGAAATGTATACCCAAGGTCAAGTAACAACATTTAATTTCAACTAAAAATTTAAACACTTTGGATCAAAATCAGTACCTTTTAGAAAAAAATTAAAGTTGTGTGAGTGCATAAGTTAAAACTTGTCAACAACTTTTCTAGGATCCGGACTCGCGACCTTTGATTATTAAGAGGATAAAAAGTTGGGGAGGTTTTGAGAAAGGAAGAAGAAATGGAGAGGATGAGAGAGGGGAAGATTATATAATGGATTGTGGGATTTTGAAGGGTTGGAAATGGAAGTGAAAAGGTTGATACTTGAAGAAGTAACTGATTTTGTAGAGTTGTAACGGTTGGGAAGAGGGAAATGGGGAATAAATTTGAAAAGAGGGTTTTTTAAAATTGGGTCACGGGTTGGGTCTTTTATTAAGCACTGACTTGACCTACGAAACCCCGTCGACGGTCCGTTGATGGGTTCCGTCATTTCACTCTACACTTTGTAAAATTTAGAAAACATACCTAGGGTCTACGATTGAAAACTATGGACCGTTGAACTAATGACGGTTTGTACTGTTCAACTGTAGACTTAAAGATGCAGCTGTATTTGGACCTTAGATATCACATATTCCATTTACAGTCCGTTGACTGAACGACAGCTCGTCAATGGGAACCCTAGAACCTTCTGCACGTATAATTTTCTAGATTTCTCTTTCTTTGCTGCACATGTAGAAAATATTAGGACTTCAATTTTACATTTTCTTGACTCTTTTTAGACACGAACCTATGCTACCCTAATCTAGCCAAGACAAAAACTCAATAGAAAATCTTTCAAAACATAAAAAAATCACTAAAAAATTAAATTGGTTAGATTTACATCTTGGGTTGCCTCCCAAGTAACGCTTTATTTAACGTCGCGACACGACGCAGACCCTTGATTACTCAGACTTCATCACGATCCCATTATTTGATCACCTCTTTTACCTTTTTCGGTTGACCCAAGTAGACTTTGATCCTTTTACCATTCATCTCTAATATTGTTCCTTCCTTATTCTCAAGTTCAACCGCTCCGTGTGAAAACACTTGTACCACTCTGAATTGCCCCATCCACTTAGACTTGAGCTTGCAAAGAAAAAAACGCAACCTTGAATTGAATAGAAGTACAAAATCACTGGGAGAAAATTCACGCTTTTCAATCTTTTGATCATGGTACCTTTTCCTCTTTTCCTTACACAAGGCTGAACTTTCATATTCTTTTAGGCAAAACTCATCGAGCTCATATAACCTTTTACTTGAGGCGGCATCTGATTAAATGTTTCAAACACATCTCATCCAATTCTAGGTGTAAACAATCGTTAATCAATATAAAAACCAACAAAGAGTTGGGGTCGAACCTAGAGGGAGCGGTACGTGTCTAACATTCAGTCATGAAGTACAAACGTGTTCTAAATGGTTATAGGAATAAAAAATATCGAAAACATACAATTAAATCTAAAAGGGTGACAACTAATGTCAGATGGGGGTTTAATTTTGCAATGAACAGCTAAAATAAAAATGAAAACAGGAGAAAATAACAATATGGAGAGGAGTTCTTGGGATGTGATTGATTATAGGCTAATTATGCTCTATGGGTAATTGGAATCTAACGATGATTTGCTGAAACACTGTGGGTAGGCTTGACTTTAAGTGCAATAGTTTTCTCTCGAACAACTATTACGGCTCAAATGATTTCTTTCGAACATCAACAAGCTTAACAAGATAACAAACCCACAACCTTACTACATGCACTCTCTCGAGCTAGATGGGTAGGATTGGATTTAAGATTCACTCTCTCGAGCTGAACCCATATTAACCCAATACCCATAAATAATTAATCAAAAGCTTTGGTCCCAAAACCTCTTTCTCAAGCAAGCTAAGAACTCAAAATTAGAATTGCATTTGCAACTACAATTCATAAATTAAAACCCAGCTAATTATTAAACCCACATTAAAATAGCAATTTCATCATCAATCAATAATACCCATACGATAATTAGACAAATAAACACATGATCACACTCCAAGAATTTGGATTTTAGCGACACATCATAAAAACAGAGAAACGATTACCAAATGCATCATCCATGATCTGGGTAAGAGTCTCCAAGCCTTTACAATGATTTCTAAGAATGAAATTCAAAGACCCACTTTCCAAATCCTCCAAAATTATAAAATTCCAACTCAAAAATCCAGAGAAAAACTCTAAGTCTAGAATGGAAACTATAATATCTGGGAGAGAACTCCTCAAAATTACATTTAAAATCCAATTTATAATTTTCCAAAATTAAGCCTGAAAAGCCATTAGGCGAGGTAAGTCGAGGTCGCCGATCCGCCCTTTCCTCTCTCCCATCGCTATTTTGCATTGTTTCTCAGCATCCTCAAGTCCTGGAACTTTAGGCGGTCTGAAGAGCCCCTCGGCGGTTCGCCGAGTGGTCTTGGCGATCACTAGGATTGCTCTTATCTACATCTTCAGCTTGTTTTATTTCTTTTTGCCTGTTAGTGTCCTTGCTTTGTTCCTTAGTCCACATACCTGAAAATCAAGGCTTTAACATCAATTTATAACATAAATTAGGCATTTCAGGACACTAAAATTATCAAAACAAAGCCCTAAATGAGTCCAAATCTCGGACTCATCAACACCCCCAACTTAAACTTTTGTTTTTCCTCAAGTTAAACTCAAGATCAACAGTTCAATAAGGATGTCTACAAATAGTGTTGCATAAGCCTCAACATAAATGCACACAACAAGGTTTAAATTACTCATATAATGATCAATTATGCACTCAAAGATTCAAATTGTGACTCACCATTATCAAAGATGCTCAAGTTCACAATACTTGCTTCAAATGCAAGTTCAAGCTCAACAAAGGTACTCAAATGCCCTCACAACACAGATTATTCCATATTCACACAAAATTTCTCAACAATTTAAAGTTCTGAAATCACATACAACTCTCACACTCACAAATATGAACACATGCATGACTCTACCCATAGGCTTGCCCTTATTTTCCAATCAACATTCGTTTCAGCTTGCTCAAGATCAAAAAGTTCTTTTCAAGGCTTGTAACGGGGCTGAGTGTAATGGTATGGTCATTTAGGCTTAGTGGATTTTACCTTAATGAAGTATGGTCTGAACCTCACTTTCCTCCTTTTCTTTAACATTTCAAACATACTCACAATCCACCCCATTGTTCAACTTCATTTGAACCACCGGATACCCCATTTCTTTTGCAATTTTCACTACTTTATTTCACAACTTCTTCGGTCTTTTTCTTTTCTTTCTTATTTTTCATTCCTTTTTCTCTTTTCTTCTTCTTCTTTTTTTACATGGAGGGGTTTCATCTTTTTCAAATCAATCACACAAGGGGGGATTTCTCACACTTGTTGACTTTCCTTCTCTTTTCACCACCCCCCAACTTAGGCTTTTGGCCTAAGTTGGCTATTCAAACAAACCATACTTCATGAAAGTTATGGATGAAAGGCTAAAGAGAGGTCATAATTGCTCAAGTTTCTTCCAAGAAAAGGGGTAAGGCTCAAAAGGGGCCAAGCAAGGTTCACACATCTCACAAGGTTGGCCACAAAAGAGGTATATTGCAAAGTTGTCTCACTTTTCAAAATACTTGTATAAGATCATTTCAGGTGCTTGCGTCACTCAATCAACCGGACAAACGGGGTAAATTCTAGGTGTCATCACACACAATGTTCAAAGTAATCTCATCACACAAGGCATTGGTACCAATATCAAAAGAGACTCCACACTTTCTAGCCCACGTGCAATGCTCATCACAAGAGACTCATTCGACAACCGACTAGTCACAACGAGATGCTAAAATTTACATATTATCTATGTAACTTTGTTTGCCTCAATAGCCGCACATTCATTTTTTTCAATTAGTAGCACTATTCAAGTCATCGGTATTGACCACAACTGACACTCAAATTTGAGAAGTGGAATTTTTTTTAAAATTAGGTTCAAAACCATTTTCACCATTTTCAATCAACGCAATGGGATACAAGCTAAAAACATCCACAACACAATTCAACAATCAAGATGTATATATCAAAGTCCAAAAATTCACAAAAATATCATCAACACAAAACCAATACACAAGACAAGAGATAGGTATGGAAATGCCTCACCCCACCCAATAAAATAAGCAGTTGTCCTCAAATGCAACTAAAAAACAAAATAGTCAATAAAACAACAAAGAGGGAGGTAAAAAGTCATCGTGCCAGGCTAAGCCTGGGTGAAGTCTGCATCTCAGTTACTCCGTCTGTCGGGGCATCAGTGCCCCGGATCTCAGCAATTGTGGATCTATTGGAGCCCACCATGGACACATCCCTCAAGGAGGCCTGCACAGCTAAATCTAGCATGGCCTCCTCTAAGTCAGTCAGGCCCTTAAAAACAACCTTTTCATGCCCACCAAGTTGCTCCTCATAAGTCTCAGCCTCAGAATCATCAACAGCAACCTCAGCCCTAATCTCATCTTCGGTAGTAGCCGGAGGCACCTCATGACAGGTTGGAACATCTGCACTCTGATCATCGGGGATATCCACAGTCCCAAAGATTTGGGACAAATCAGTGGACTTTAGTTGGTCCACGTCTTTCCTCAACTTCGTATTAGCAGCCTTCAAGGTTGTTACCTCCTCAGTAGCACCCTGTCCGCTCTCACATACCTCTATTCTCACCGTAAGGGCATCAATGGAAGCCCTTAAGAGGTGTCAGTGCAGCTGTAAGGGCTCTCTTGATCATCCCAGGAACAACAGCCTCTAGTCGGGAGGCATGCACATCAGCAGTCTAGGCTAAGTGTCCCATTTTTTAAAATATGGCCTAGGTGATCGGAGGCCTGGAAAAATAAGTACCAGTAGTAGATCTAGGGGGATGGGGAAAAATAGAAATATCCGGAGTCTCAGAAGGAGGAGGTACAACTGTACCTGAGGGCCCACTGGCCTGACTAGGCATGATTGCCTCTCTATGTAGGGCAGCATTATCGACCACTGGGCCAGTGTCTACCGGAGCTGCTCTCCTCCTTTCAGTTTTATCCTTCTGTTACTCGGCTTCAATATGTCGGATGTCAGTAAAGGATGTGGGTGTCACCTCCATATCCATCTTCTCATAACGAGGAACACAGGCCCGTTTGCACAGCTCAGTGATCAATACCGGAAAGGGAAGAGATATCTGGCGCTGCTTGGCCCTCATGGCCATCTCCTACTCAATGATCTTTGGGTGGCGGAGGATAGACTCGTTCTGGGATGGCATGATCGTACTACTAAAAAACTCGAACCAATACCTCGCCGCCACATTGAGATCCTTCTTATCTATTGGCACTCCGGCCTTAATCTACCTAGGGGTACTATCAGAAACAAGAATAGCCAGCAGACCTTTTAAGTCATCCAACGTCTGTGTCTTAATCATACCATGGTAGTCATCTGTGAAATTATAAGTACACCCCAAAACAACATTTATGTCCTCATACTATGGTAGTCATTCGTGAAATTATAGGTACACCCCAAAACAAAATTTATGTCCTCACTGTCACATTTCACCTTCTTGCCCCGGACAATCACAAAATCAACTAGTTTGAAGGCATTGGCCTTCCTCTTCCCTTGTGGCACCAATTCTCCGTAGGCCGAGTAGAACTCCCTGACCCAATTAGAAATGCAGGGGCCTCTGGGTTTAGTGAAAATTTTGAATATGAGGGATTTGAGGGTGCGCCATATCTCAGGATACCTGTCCACCACACCATCTGTGGACAGTCTCTTCTCCTCAATAATAGTCCTCAGTCCCTTGGCCTTTAGTCTGTTGAGAGACCGGGGAGGGGGACCCTGTAGAGGTACCGCTGGCACCACAGTCTTAGCTGGAGCTGAAGGAGAAGGAGGAGTCTGAGGTGTCGGGATCCTAGACGGATCATGCATCCCCTTGGAGTGAAGTTTTGCTCTCTGGCATGTAAAAGTTGGTCATCCTCAGGCTCAAATATTCAAGCCTGAGAATCTTGGGACTCTCACTCACTGTCTGGTGAAGTGAGGTGAGTCTCGTAGACTCTCTCACTATTGGAGCTGGCCTCCGGTGACTCCACCACATGCGCCTTGCCTTTTTCTCCCTTTGTAGGGAGTTTGGATGTGTTTTCCCTAAATGCAATTGGGTCCTCATTTAGAACTACTCCTCGTGCCCGCTTGCGGGGCAGCATGTCTCTTCCTGACACTTTGGGTCTAGCCATACATGCAAAACACTTAGAAAAAGTTCTAGAAAAGTTGCGGTAAATAGGCTGCAAAAAGACACTCCGAACCACTCAGTGAGTCGCCGAGTCACTTTGGCGAGTCGCTGAGTCACTTTGGAGAGCCACATCGGGCTCGCTGAAAGTACCAGCGCAAAAAAATTCAAAATTCAAAACAGTTCAGCGATGCTCAGGGATATTCGGCGAATCGCTGACACCAATCAGCGAGCTAGAAGTGGCTCGCAAAAAAGTAACAGTGTATTTTAGGGATTAGCGGAGCAGAAAAGGCGATCAAGAAGGCATTTCGGTGCGTCACCGAGTGAACTCGGCGAGCACAGGCTTCTCGCCGAAAGCTACAGAACAAACTCAACCAATTTTAGAAATTAATGGCGATCTGTGGGGGACTTTGGTGAACCGCCGAACGGTTCGGAGAGCTCGACCCAGCTCGCCGAACGGTTTGGCCAGCTCGACCCAGCTCGCCGAACGGCCCAACGTGCCAATTTTCAACCCTAAACTTCAAAATCAAGCCCGAAGCCTCCGAATTTAAAATTAAACACATATACCATTCAATTAAAGCTAGACCCATACTACCCATGCCCTCGGGGTACTCAAACTTCCCCCGATTTTGCAAAAATTGGCCATTTGATGACTTTTTTCCCTTAAGATTGATGTCAAACGCTCCATCATTGGGAAAATTACGTTATTTAGCACAATTTAGGGTTACTTAGACCTCACGCCACTAGACCCATTACATTTACACCGCCACCCAACAATTTAAACTCGATTTTACAAGCAAAAACATGGGAATCAATCAATTTAAGGCAATTAGGCATGCAATTCAATTCATTACAGGCAATCCAACACTTAAACATGATTATAAAAATTACCCAATACAAAATAATAACAAATTTACTTATTGCATTTGATTTCAACCATAAAATTAAAGAACGGGGTTCGGAAAACCAACCTTTATGCTGAATTCAAAAGTTGTATAGCTAGGCGGCAAAGTTCCACAATTCCGATCAATAATTTCACACAAAGAGTGGGTAAAATAATAAACTATGAAAGATCTAAAGTTGGGTGAGAGGGTACAAGAGTTAAAACTAGGAGAAGATGAAGGATTTTGAAATTTTAAACCATCTGGCCTTTAAAACCTTTCAGTTGGTGGCACCTTCGGCAGAGTAAGCCGTTCTCGCCGAACCACTCGGTGATGCGCCGAGTGGAATTTTTCTCGCCAAATTTTACTGGACTCCCAGCAATTTTGGGGGTTCAAACGACGGACAAAGTCGGGCTCGCCGACCTGTTCGGTGAGTCACCGATTGAGCAAATTGCCCACTGAGTTTTATACAGTTCCCCTTCAAGGTTTGTAGTTCCAACGGCGGTCCAAGTTCGGGCTCGCCGACCTGTTCGGCGTGGCGCCAACTGAACTTTGGCTTGCCAAATTACTCACTTTCCGATAATTTTCACTTTTCAACCTCCACAATCAACACCCGTTATTCACAAGCAAACTTTAAAAACATCAAATACTTGGGTTGCCTCCCAAGAAGTGCCTTAGTTAACGTCATGGTACGACGAGGATACCAAATCAAGCTTCATTTTTGGGGTTTGTCATTGTGTCACTAGGCATCCCGCTTGTTCTCTTGGATTCAAATGAGAAGAAATTTGACTCATTTGGGTCTCTAGCTGCTTAATAGAGATTGAGTGAGAGGTCACCATCTGATTGAGAGTTGAGACATCCTCTTTCATCTCTTTGAACACCTTGTCTGACCCTTCAACTTTTTTGAGAATGCGTGAGAGCATATCTTCTGTACGGCCACCTTCAAATTCGTTAGGCTTTTGACGCTCATAGGGAGGGACGTATCTGTCCTTGTCCCCCTCTATCTCCTTCCAGTTTGCATTACGATCACATCAATCTCTGTCACGGTCTCTCCATCCCTCATCTCTGTTCCAACCTTGATTTCCACCTAGTCTTGGGTAGTTGGCACGATAACCTGCTCCTTGACTGGCTAGGAAGTTCACTTCTTCATTGTACATCGCTTCAAATTGAGCTTCATCAAGGTTTACTCCACTAACACCCACAACATTAACACTCTTTGCACCCACACCCATGACATTTTTGGCCAAGATATCCAGCTGGGTCATCATTATAGCCATGTTTTGGTCTCTCTCTTGATCTTTTTCGATCTGTTCTTTTGTCATTCTAAACGTTAGAGAAGACACTTGATCTTCACGAGTGTGCCATGCCCTATTGATCTTGGTCATGCAATCAAGGAGTTGACACGCTACTTCATAGGGCTGTTGCATTATACCACCAGGAGATAGTTGATCAACCACTCCTTTGTTCACCAAATCGAGACTCCTATAGGAGTTTTGCAGCAACACATTATTTGTAAGTCCATGAGTTGGGCACTAAAGCACCAGCTTCTGAAATCTCAGCCATGTCTCATGGATTGGCTCGCCTTCCAAGCGTTTGAAACCTTGGATGCCATCTCTTAGAGTCATCATCTTCGATGGGGGAAAGAATCTCACTTGGAATGTTGTGGTAAGCTCATCCAAAGAGGTGATGGAATCCCTCGGTAACTCAGCCAACCATTTAGTAGCTTCACCCATAAAGGAAAATTGAAACAACCTGAGGAGGACTGATTTTTATGATATGTTCTTAAATGAGAACGGACCACAGACATCCACAAAGTTCCTAATATGCTCATGGGGATCCTCATGAGCCAGCCCCCCAAATAATCCTTTAAGTTGTAGGAGCTGAAGCATTGTGCTACTAATGTGGAAAATAGCGTTTCCTTCAGCCAGAGGTGAACGAATTGCACCACCACCACCCAATTGATTTAGGTCATTTACATCGATAGATTTCCAATGTCGTCTTGGTGCCCTACTTGGCTACCATTACTTCCGTTTACAGTCATCTCTTCCGCTATTCAACACAAACAACAGAAACACAAAAAAATTAAGTCGGTTCAACTATAACACGAAAGAACACAATTTAACTTCAATAATAGAATATCAAACAACACCACTCCCCGGCAGCGGCGCCATTTTGATTAAAATGTTTCAAACACACCTCATCCAATTCTAGGTGTAAACGATCGTTAATCAGTATAAAACCCAACAAAGAGTTGGGGTCAAACCCACAGGGAGCGGTACATGTCTAATATTCAGTCATGAAGTACAAACGTGTTCTAAATGGTTATAGGAATAAAAATTATCAAAAAGATACAATCAAATCTAAAAGGTTGACAACTAATGTCAGATGGGGGTTTGATTTTGCAATGAACAAATGAAATAACAATGAAAACAGGGGAAAATAACAATATGGAGAGGAGTTCTTAGGATGTGATCGATTATAGACTAATTATGCTATAAGGGTAATTGGAATCTAACGATGATTTGTTGAAACACTGTGGGTAGGCTGGACTTTAAGTGTAATAGTTTTCTCTCGAACAACTATTACGGCTCAAGTGATATTTTTCGAACATCAACAAGCTTAACAAGATAACCAGCCCACAACCTTAATACATCCACTCTCTCGAGCTAGATTGGTAGGATTGGATTTAAGATTCACTCTCTCGAGCTGAACCCATATTAACCCAATACCCACAAATCATTAATCAAAAGCTTTGGTCCCAAAACATCTTTCTCAAGCAAGCTAAGAACTCAAAATTGGAATTGCATTTGCAACTACAATTCATAAATTAAAACTCAGCTAATGATTAAACAACATTAAAACAACAATTTCATCATCAACCAACAATACCCATACGATAATTAGACAAATAAACACATGATCACACCCCAAGAATTGGGGTTTTAGCTGAACATCATAAAAACAGAGAAACGATTACCAAATGCATCAGCCATGATCTGGGTAAGAGTCTCCAAGCCTTTACAATGATTTCTAAGAATGAAATTCAAAGACCCACTTTCCAAAGCCTCCAAATTATAAAATTACAACTCAAAAATCCAGAGAAAAACTCTAAGTCTAGAATGGAAACTGTAATATCTGGGAGAGAACTGCTCACAATTACATTTAAAATCCAATTTATAGTTTCCTAAAATTAAGCCTGAAAATCCATTAAGCGAGGTAAGTCGGGCTCACCAAGTGGTTCAGCGATCCGCCCTTTGCTCTCCTCCATCACCATTTTGCATTGGTTCTCAGCATCCTCAAGTCCTGTAACTTTGGGCGATCCATTTTGTCATCACGGAACCGATCAATGATTCACCGACTGCCCATTTCTGTCGCCGACTTGGTTTCTTCCCTCAGGGATGGCACGCTGGAACTTTAGGTGGTCTGAAGAGCCACTCGACGGTTCGTCGAGTGGTCTTGGCGATCACTAGGATTGCTCTTCTCCACTTCTTCAGCTTGTTTAGTTCCTTTTTGCCTGTTAGTGTCCTTGCTTTGTTCCTTAGTCGACATACCTGAAAATTAAGGCTTTAAAATTAGTTTATAGCATAAATTTGGCATTTGAGGACACTAAAACTATCAAAATAAAGCCCTAAATGAGTCCAAATTTTGGACTCATTAGCATCCCAATCTAGATTCAGCTTTTTGAGTGCCCACATCGCTTTATACTCTAACTCTACAGGCAAGTGACAAGACATCCCAAACATAAGTTGGTAGGGAGACATACCTATTGGAGTCTTGAATGCAGTGCGATATGCCCATTATGCATCATCAAGCTTTCTCAACCAATCAGTTTTGTTCGCATTCACAGTCTTTGCAAGGATTTGCTTAATTTGTTTATTTGATACTTTCACTTGCCCACTAGACTGCTGATGATAAGGAGTTTCTACGCTATGAAGAACCCCATACTTCTCAAGCAATGCCTTGAAAAACTTATTACAAAAGTGGGAACCTCCATCCCTAATAATCGCCCTTGGTGTACCAAATATGGAGAAGATATTCTTTTTCAGGAATGCGGTGACACTCTTCCCTTCATTGTTTGAAAGCGCTACAGCTTCCACCCATTTAGACACATAGTCAACCGCTACACGTATGTACTTCATCCACTCAAACTCACAAACGGACCCATAAAGTAAAGACCCCAAACATGAAACACTTCAATCACCAGAATCAGAGTCATTGAGAGTTCTTGTTTCCTTGAAACACCTCCTTCTCTTTGGTGACGATCACAAGACTTGGTGAAATCATGAGCATCTTGGTGGATAGTAGGAAAATAATAGCCACACTGTAAGATTTTATTAGCATTCCAGATACCACTATGATGGCCACCAACAGGAGACGAATGGAACACTTCTCATATACTCATCATCTCTACGTCAAGCACACAACGACGAACAATCCCATCAGCACAGACATGAAACAAATACGGCTCTTCCCAGAAAAAAAAATTCACATCAGATATGAATTTTCTTCTTAAGTGGAACGACAAATCCGATGGCACCACATCACATGACTGATCAAAAGAAGCAACCAAAACCTATTTGTCTTGGAACATATCATCTATCTCAACTCTATTAGTTAACCTCAACATAACCTCTTCCTCTAGTTTGGACTAGTGATCAGCCACTTGGTTTTCTATTCCCTTTCTATCTTTCACCTCAACGTTAAATTCTTGCAGCAATAGTACCCATCGAATCAGTGTGCACAATGACTTTAGTGCCAAGCAAATAGAATCTAAACTTTTCAAAGGTGAAGACTACATCAACTAATTCATGTTTAGTGAACTTGTAATTCTTTTGATCAACATTAAAAGCTTTTCTTGCATAATATATGGGATGCAGAATCTTTTCTCGCCTTTTCCCCAATACTACGCCAAGTGCCACCCCACTCGCATCACACATAACTTCAAACGGTTGTCGATAATGATCGGTGCAGAAGTCAACTTCTATATCATCCCCTCATATGCTCTTAGACAAGCATCATCAAAATCAAATTTCATCTCCTTTTTGAACAGCTTGCACAATGGGTGTGCAATTTTAAAGAAGTCTTTGATAAATCTCCTATAGTATCCAGCATGCCCTAGAAAAATTCTAACACCTTTCGCAGAGATAAGTTGTGGAAACTTTTCTATAACCACGACCTTCGCTCTATCAACTTCGATGCCCTTTTGAGAAATTCTATCACCCCAAACCATACGCTCTTTTACCATAAAGTGAAACTTCTTCCAGTTCAACACAAGAATACATTCTTCATAGTGTTTCAGAACTTCACCCAAATGTACCAAGCAATCATCAAACGAGTCACCAACAACAGAAAAATCATCCATAAAAACCTCAATAGTGTCTTCCACCATATCAAAAAATATAGACATCATGCAACGTTGAAAGGTCGTCGGTGAGTACCACAACCCGGATGGAATTTTGTTGAAAGCTAACGTCTTGTGAGGACAAGTGAAAGTAGTCTTCTCTTGGTCTTCCGGAGCTATACAGATCTGATTGTAGCTAGAATACCCATTTAGAAAATAGTACCAACCCTTTCCAGCAAGATGATCTAACATTTGATCCATGAATGACATTGAGAAGTGATCTTTCTCAGTCCATGCATTCAACTTACAATAATCTATACCAACCCTCAAATCAGTAACATCCCTCATTGGAACGAGATCATTTTTGGCATTAGGAACCACAGTGGTTCCTCCCTTCTTTGGCACACATTAAACTAGACACACCCAATTACTATCAACAATCGGATATACTACCCCAGCATCTAACCACTTAATAAGTTTCTTCTTCACAACCTCTTGCATTTGCATATTCAACCTTCGTTGGTGCTCAATACTCGGTTTATTATGAGGAATGAGTTGAATCTTATGAGAACATATACTTGCTGGAATACCAGTAATGTCAAAATTAGTCCATCCTATCACCCTTTTGAACTTTTATAACACCGATATCAATGCCTTTATTTTCCCTTTCATTCAAATCAGTGGTAATAGTAACTGGCAAAGTACTATTTTAGCCCAAGAAAAAATACTTCAATTGAGATGGAAGAGCCTTTAGCTCCAATTTAGGAGGCTTATCAATAGATGGTTTTACAGGCAGAGTTTTTCAATTCTTCAAATCTAAATTCAGCTTCTTTGGTTGGCGACGAGGGAAATTCACCCCATCAAATGCAGTAAATAACTCATCATATTCAGCAATACCTTCTAAGGCCTTATATGACTTGGGTGCTAGAATATATCTGATATCGTTGTCTGTGTACAAGAAGTTGGGTGTAGGAGCCCCCAAACCGACTACAATGCAGCTACTTATGGCTGATCAAACTATGAAGACCCCGATTGGGGTGCTACAAGATGTCCTTGTGAAATTTGAGGTGTTCATATTTCAGGCAGACTTTGTGATACTAGACTATGAGGTTGACTTTGAAGTATGAATCATCTTAGGGAGACCATTCCTTGCTACTGGTTGTGCTTTAGTTGATATGGAAAGAGGGCATATGAAGTTCTGATTGATCAATGGAGAGGTGAACTTTAATATCTACAAATTGACGAAGCATCAAAGTGATCTTAACTCAGTGTACATGGTAAACTATATTGTTGAGGAGAAACTAGAGGTGTCCATCGAGGAGAGATTGGGTGTTGAAGCGTTAGCTATTGTAATCATGAACTTTGATACATACCAATGGTACATGGAATGGTAAAACCTCTGGGATCCTCGTTCTTTTGCACCAACGATCTAGCAGCAATGGCACTATAATGCTACAACTTATCATCACCTTCAAAACTAATAGCCCTTTTTTTAGTCACGAGATCATTTATCAACTTAGCATAACCGGGCATTTGTTCTAGCACTTCAATCAAAGGAACTTTTATCGATAACTGCTTCAACATGGATCTGAACCTTCGATACTTTCCTTCTTCAATATTCTTAACCAACCTTTGTGGGAAGGACCGAGGTGGAGGTGTCAACATAGGGATGATCTTTTGCATACCTCAGCCTCCTTCTTATTCTGGTCTTTAGGCTTCTCTACTACCTTAACTTCATCCTCTTCCAGCTCTTTCGTACTTTCCACTCCAGTCGGTATAGGAGGGTCAATAGTCTAGTTTCCACCCCTTGTAGTAACTGCCAAACAATGCCCTTCATTATTTGGGTTCTGAATAGTATTGCTGGGAAATGTTGCTTGTTTGCACGGATTTACACTTGAAAATAACTAGCTCATTTGCTGCTCAATCTGTCTAATTGATACTGCATGTGACTCAACTTTCTGACCAATACCCCATAAATTCGTACGCATCTTTTTCACATTGTCATCAGTTGAGTCAAACCTTTCCATCCTCTTTTTCATCATATCCTCAATGCCACTCATACTCGATCCTCCATCTCAATTCCTTGCTGGAACATAGGGTCCACTCTTATCGTTTTTGTTGTTATACCCATTCCTGTTGTAGTTGTTGTCACGAATATAATTCTCATCCTAAACATAGTTCCCTTCTCAATTGTAGTTACTATAGTTCCGACATTGATTTATTTGACCTTGGCACCAATTATCCTTATTGGATGCTTGGGCATTGGTCCGGAAACCCCCCAATTTGATCATTCACAAGATTCACATCCTCCTCATAGATATACGCATCAATCGATGGTGCTCTAGTCTGATAACTTACTGCATTCACTTTCTCAGCACTTCAACTCACATGTTTGAATACCAAGCCAACCTCTGTCTTGAACTGTGCATCTCCTCATGAATATCATCATTAAACTAACTTTGTGTTGCTAGTATCAAAAAAGTGTTTTGTGTTGTAGCGAAAATTCTAGTGCTCCATTCCTTACTATTCTTGGAGATCTTTCCAAGTTTCTCAGCAATCTCCTAAAATGTATTAGCCCCGTGAGAACCTCTAGCGGTAGTATTTAACATATCTTTCCCATTTTCATCCAAACCTCTATAGAAATACTCCTTTAGTGACTCATCAACAATGCAGTTGTTTGGTACACTTCTCATGAACCCTGTAAATCTATCCCAGGAATTACTAACCGACTCTACATGTAAAGTCACGAAGTTGCTAAGTTTATCTTTGAGCTTCAGCTTCTTTGACAACGTAAAATATTTATCTAATAATATTATGTGTAGCTCTTCCTATGTGGTGATTGAGTTATACAGTAGCTAAGACAGCCATACTGTAGCGTCACCTGTGAATGATAGTGGAAACACCCTTAAACCGATCACATCCATGTCTAAATCTGGTCGTACCATACTACTCATATACCTTGCTTAGATGAGAATATGGGTCCTCAGATGGTAACCCAACAAACAACCATCTAAATGTAAGAATTTGCGTTAGGATGATAGTCACCGCAAATGGATGTCCAGGTGGTAGTGAGGGAACAACTATGGCACCCGTTGATCCCATAGCATCATGATCAACCCTGTAATTATCATGCACATCGGGTGCTTACTAATTTCGTACTCTTTCAGCATTGTCAAATAGAGGGTTATCCTGAAGATTTGTCGGCACCTCCACTACTCTTGGAAGTTGAGCTCCGTTAATATTCCCATGACCCTCTCCGATTGGATCATAATTTATTCCTTGGTTTTGACCTCTTTTAGCCATTCTTTCTAATGTTTTTCTTAATACAGGATCTTAGGGGGTCAGGGGATTGCCTTGACTCCGTGTATTTGGAACCACTCAAAAATAAGGCCTGTAGAAAAAAACCAAAACAAACGTAAATCAGGAAATAATTGACTAAAGCTTAATAATGAAATTAGTCTAATCTAAAAGCCTTATGCCTCGACAGTGGCACAAAAATTTAATACGTCCAATTTACACCTCCCTAAAGAAGTATAAGCAGTCGCTTTCAAATAAAGAACCTAACTAAGGTTAGGGTCGATCCCACGAGGAATATGGTCTAGAATAAGGTTAATTTATTGGTTATTGTACTTTTAGTCAACTTATTTTCGTAAAAATGGGGGATTTGCTATACAAAATAATGATTGATTGATTTGTAGTAATAAAGTAACAAGTACCATGATTCGCAAATTGTATTATACATATGAGATTAAACTATGGTTCATGTGTTTCCCACAAGTTCTTAATGCAGTAATCCTAATAATAGTATCTCTTTCCTAGTGTTTAACATGCAAAGTAGGTAAGTTAGGTATCTACTAAGTGATTGGTCATCCAGGTAGGGAATTTCACCATGCTACTTAGTCGGTCTACATGTGTATGCTTTACAAACTCTTACCCTTGACCCAGGATTAGCCCTCACTTATTTGGGTTAGGCTATTAGATAGCGTATTATCATGCTAAATATTTGTTATTTAACCTCTATCTCATTCATTACTTCCTTGGTCGAGCAACTACGAATGATGGAAGTTCTAATGTTGTGCACTGTTAAAAAGCATTCAATATGAAGAGATTAACAATACATGTATGAATACTATTCCAGAAATACTTAGTTATTAGTTTTACGTTGTTAATTACTCACGGTTCCCACAAACCTAGCTGTGGATTTAGTTAATCATGCTTGTATGTTCATAATTCATAATAGGGTTAATAGAATAAATCATGAACTTACAACTAGAATAGATGAAATCTGGAATCTTGAATTGAAGAACAAATGCAAATTTCATAAACAAAATTTCAAGAATTAAATGCCTAAAGTGTTTGCAAAATAATTCTCGAAGCCAAAAGTAAGTATCTCAAAAAGTATAAACACCCAACAATGAAAAACACAACTAATATTTATATAAACCAAATCCTACATCAAGTAGAAAAAGGAAGACTAAGGACATTCAGCTTCGGAAGTGTCATCTACGGTTGGTAACTTATGACTCGTAGTAGTTCCTACGGCTCGTAGGTACCCTCCGTCATTCAGCAGTTAGTCCATCATCTATGGAATGCTTTCTACGTGCATGATCTATGGCTTGTACATCTTTGTACGACCCGTCCTATTCAACCGTCATTCATGGACTGGAGCTCATCATTTATGAACTTTTCTACGACTCATCATATACGGCTCATAGTAGTGACTACGACTTGTCAGTCTACAACAGTCGTTTCATACTTAGCTCCAATTTTCAGCACTTCAACCTGCGACTTGCACCTGCAGCTCGTAGTGGAATTGACGGCTCGTAGGTCAAGTCATACTTAACAAAAAAATCCCTGCTGCTGCAACACTTTAATACCAACTTCTCCAAAAACTATTTCCAGCAAAATCAGAGCAAAAAGACCATCACATCTAATAACAAAATGCCCATGACTCATGCAACACTCTAAGTTTAAAGCATCAAATATACCGTAAATTCACGGTACATCAATAGCCATGCACCATCACAATTTGAGTTGAAATGTTTGAGATTGAGGAGCAAATTCTTCATCAGATCTCCGATACAAGGTGTCGATTTAAGTCATTTCAGATCTTAGTTTTGTTCGGACATTTGAACCATTGTTTACTCGAATAAAGGTTCCATCTCTTTATTTTATCCCAGTTATTATTTCAAACTTTGTTATTTTATCATCTGTTCATTTTCCATGTCCCTTTGATTGCATTTTCTTTAATTTAAATTATTTGTTAGCACATTTTTTACTTCACACATAGTATCTTGAAATGCTTAATGTCCTTCCTGTCAATGTTAGATATGTTAAGTAAGAAAATTTTTATATTTATGGACCAAAATGCTTAGCTTTAGTTTTAATATCTTTGTTGAATAGTATTTAGCTTTAAGTATTTTGGGTGTCGTATATTAGTTGATTGTGTTAAAGTTTGAGTAAGTTAATTTCTGACTCGTCCAAATGAGGCAGTAAAGAAGTTTTGGAGTTTAAGGAAGTAAAAATTATTTTGTTGACGATTGCTTGTATGAACTTTTAATTGAGATGATGTTACGTACTGTTGTTCTTTCTCTTCGTCTTAATCAAGTTTGAATGCTTTCTTTTATTTATTAATTTGGTTTATAATGTTAGTACAAGAATTTTGGGTCTAAATCATATATATATATATATATATATTACCTTAAAACATGAACTCCTAACTTGAATGTTAAATTACTATAATATCTCTAACTTAGGTTGGGACTTTTTCGATAAGTTGTGACTTTTCTGATAGGTTGTGACTTTTTTCAAAGGGTTGTGATTTTTCCAATGAGTTGTTACTTTTCCAAATAGATGTGAATTTTCCAAAGAGTTGTGACTTTTTCAATAAGTTGTGACATCCAAAGGGTTGTGACTTCTCGGAAAAAGGTCATGACTTTTCAGATAAGACACAAAAAACACTTGTTCATACTACCCTTTGTTGACTATAAATAGAGGGCTTTCCTCTCATTTTTCAACCACAATTTTTTTTATTCTTCTACTCTTCTTCTTCTTACAATTTAAAAAATTCCATGTGATTTATTTTCGTTGAGTGAGTTTGAAGTTTAGCGGAATATGAGGTACCACTATTCTGATGAAGTAAATTTATAACACCCCAGAAACTAGTAGGCTAAACTAGAGCTAAACGTGAGGGTTAACGTCAAGGAAAAGTGGGTAAGGGGCCAAGGCTGCCCAAATTGGCCAAGGCACTGCCCACAATGACCACGAGGGCCACCACGACCCGTGGTGGCCACCACGCCTCGTGGTGGTGAGGCAGTAGCCTCCCCAAGGCTGCCCCAAATTTGTCTCCTCCACACAAGCCACTTCACTGCTCGTGAAGCCTTAGACGGCTCGTGGGAGTGGACTTGGTCATGCCTTGGTGGTGTGAGCATGGCGAGGAAGTGCAAGCCACTACCTCAAGGCCCACGAGAGGGATCACAGCTCGTGGCTTGCACCATGGCTCGTGGAGCCCCTCGTGAAAAAGCCTTGGGCTGGTGGGCTAAAGTAACTTGTTTCCTAGCCACTGCCTCAAGTCCACGAAGGGGACCACGGCTCGTGGAGCCCCACGTGGTCCCTGGAAGCTCACTTTAAGTGAGGGGTGTTTTGGGAAATTCTGGTTTAAGTCCAATGAAAGTGAAGTCGTTTTGGGTAAGTTTAGGGTTATTATTTAAGTCATTTTTTAAGTCAAATTCACCTAAACTAAGTCATATTTTCCAAACACTCAAATATTTCCCCAAAGTTCATCTCCCCTCCAAAAAAATCTCTCTCTATAACTTCAAGGAAGAAGAAGAAGAAGGAAGTTGGAGCTAGGGTTTAAGGAGCAAGGTTTTCTACTCAATTTCATTGTATTCCTTTTCTAAGGTACGGTAGTCCTTCATCCATGGATAGCTTTCATCCATGGAGTCCCTTCAAAACCCCAATTTCAAAGATAGAAATTTCCCAAAATCTAGGGTTTGTCTCCAAGTCATGGGTTCCTTTCAAAAATGATTCTAATACTTGAATTACTTTATATTATTATTGTATTAATGATTTATTATGGTTTTTATGTTGAAATCCCCAAGAACCCATGAAACCCCCATATTTCTCAATTATGATCTTGTGATGTGGGTTTGTTGATTATGGAAGAATGTTATGAGATTATGCATGTAGTGATTGGGTTACTTAAATTATGATTATATTCATGTCTAATGTAGTAATTATAGATGTGTTGATTGAATATGATCTATGATCCTTTAAGGGCAAAGTATGAGAATTATGCATGAGTATGAGAATTATGGATATTCTTAAAGAACACTTTGAGAGGAAAGTGATTATGATTATGAGCTAGTTGTTGTGTTGTTGAAAGGTTATCCTCATATACACACTTATGTATGATTAAGATATGATGTGAAAGGTTTTCTCACAATATGATAATTCTAAGGTTGAAAGGCTATTCTCACCTATTGAATCTATGAGCTACAGTATGAATTATGTTGGATTGAGTGTCAAGATATTCTTCCATGATTATGAATTTAAGTCGAGACTTAATATGTATTCCGTGGGAATTAATGCTTAGAACCGAGTGGATAGTGATATGAGATGGAAGCCCTCACGATAGTAGAGGCCGGGTTTCTAGAAGCAATCTCTTCGGATGGAAGCCCTCACGTTAGTAGAGGTCGGGTTTCTAGTAGCAATCCCCTTATCCCAATAACTATGTGCCCTCATAGGTCTTTAGCTAGTGGATCCACCTAAGCTAAGAGTGGTTCTACCTTAGGCAAGTAGGACAACCCTTTTTCGGTGTGGGGTAGACACCGGATTCCATGGTAAGCTCACATGGTCTATGTCGGTTAAGGCTTATTCCCCATTATGACAATAGTATGAACAAGAATATGAATTATGACCTATGGCTACTCTAGAAGCTTTACTTAGTATGGGTGGGATTATGGGATCTTATCCATGCATTGCACAAGTATGATTTAAGGGTATTTATGATATGTTCCTCTTATGATATGATGATCTATGAGTTGATTACGCTTATGACCTATGTTTTTCCACTATCTTCAAAATGATGTTTTAACTTAGTAAATTGCATGCATTCAACTAAAATTTCCTTTTTAGCATGTTTCAGTGTTTTTATGCATGGCTATCATACTTAGTGCATTTTTGTACTAGCTCATATTTTTCTATATTTTTACCAAGTGTAGGGTCCGGTTCTTAAGGCGGTCATCATTTGGTTAAATCTTGGATTCGACTATTCTCCTAGCTTGTGGTGAGTCCTCATGATTCGAGGAAGGATGTTATCTTTGTAGTTCCTTTCTTGTATTTCCTTTTCGGATTATGTTGTATGGGTTGTGAGCCTATTTGATTCAAGCATTGTAATAGATGGCTATATTGAGACAAGTCTAGACTTCCGCTTTCCTTTATGAAAATTTTGGACTTGAAATGCATTTTTACTCTTTATTGTTCTATGCTTATATTATGATATGCTACGTGGCTTACACCATGCCTTTAGGGGTTCTATGTGCCTTGTTACATCTAAGGGGTACCCCTGGGTCGTGAAAAACTTGGTATCAGAGCACAAGGTTTAGAATGATTCTAGGATGGTGTCTCATAAGCCACGTCTAGTAGAGTCTTGTTCATAAGTGTGAAGTGCGCCACATTTATGAATGAGAGGCTATAAGATGTTTAGGAAATATCATTTCTTTCATTATTCTTAAGTCGTGCCATAGAGTTTAACTCCATAAAGTCCCTCTCCTAATCCTTCTCTTGTGTCTTCAAGATATGAATACACGAAGGGATAATGCTAGATGGATGGAAGAAGAGAATGTGAATCAAGGAGCTCCTCGTCAAGCTCCTCAAGCTCCGATTGATCCCTTGGTTGAGAATGTTACTCATGCGGAGTTTAGGGTGACTCTTCAAGTTTTGGCTCAAGACGTAACAACTCAAGCTCAAGCCATGACGGCCCAAGATAATAGAGAGGTGATTGCCCCCGTGAACCCTAATGTGAATTCCATGACTTCTAGAGTAAGGGATTTTGAACGAATGAACCCCCCTGAGTTTCATGGCTCCAAAGTGGAGGAGGATCCTCAAGAATTTGTGGAAGAGGTTTATAAAGTACTTGATATCATGGGGTGACTTCGGTAGAGAAAGCAGAGTTAGCCGCTTACCAATTGAAAGGTGTTGCTCAAGTGTGGTATAATCAATGGAAAAACGGTAGGCCGGTAGGAGCGGGTCCCATAGAGAGGGAAGCATTAAAATCAGCCATTCTTGATAGGTTCTTTCACCGAGAGTTGAGGGAAGCTAAGGTGGAAGAGTTCATTAACCTTCTTCAAGGAGGTATGAGTATGAAAGAGTATTCTCTAAAGTTTACTCAATTGTCCAAGTAAGCTGTGGCTATGGTGGCGGATTCAAGGGATAAGATGAGTGGGTATTTGACGGGCGTGTCCAAATTGGTAAGAAAAGAATGTCGTACGGTAATGCTCCATCATGATATGGATATCTCACGTCTTATAGTGTATGCCCAACAAATAGAGGATGAGAAACTCCAAGAAAAGAATAGGGAGGTGAAAAGAGCAAGGACCGATGATGGGAACTTTTCCAATGCTAAGTCCGATGGAAAAGGTCGACCAAGGTTAAAGCAAAGGTTTTCCACCCAAGGCTCCTCTAGTTCTCCAGTGGTCAACAAAGATAGGGTTTCCAACTCTAAACCTCAAGGAGGAAAGGGTGGTGGTTCTTATGTAGATAGGCCTAATTGTGCAAAGTATGGGAGAAAACATGATGGTAAGTGCCTAGTTTGCACGGATGGCTGCTATGGATTTGGAAATAGTGGCCACAAGATGAGATATTGCCCGATGCTAATGGCCAAGGGGAGAGAAGGAAAGCAAACTCCTCCTAGCGGTTCAAACTCTAATGCCCCAAAGAAAAACCACATTTATGCTCTTCAATACCGAGGTGACCAAGAGAGCTCCCCGGATGTGGTGACCGGTATGTTAAAAGTATTACTTATTGATATATATGCCTTGTTAGATCCCGGTGCTACTTTGTCCTTTGTGACACCTTATGTGGCTATGAAGTTTGATATGCTCCCCAAAGTGTTACTAGAACCTTTTTCGGTCTCTACCCCGATTGGTGATTCTGTGGTGGCTAAGAGGGTTTATAGAAGTTGTCATGTTTCCTTGTCCCATAGAGTTACTTTGGTGGATTTGGTAGAGTTAGACATGTTAGACTTTGATGTGATTTTGGGTATGGATTGGTTGCATGCATGTTATGCCTCTATTGATTGTAGGACTCGGGTGGTTAGATTCCAATTTCCGAATGAGCCTATCTTAGAGTGGAAGGGGGAAAATTCTATGCCTAGAGGTCAATTTTTATCCTACCTTAAAGCTAGAAAGATGATCTCGAAAGGTTTCTTTTACAATTTTGTTAGGGTGAGGGATGTAGATTCCGAAACCCCTTCTCTAGAGTCTGTTCCGGTAGTTAATGAGTTCCCGGAAGTTTCCCTGATGATTTTCCTGGTATTCCTCCCAAGCAGGAAATAGATTTTAGTATTTACCTCTTACCGGATACGCAACCTATCTCAATTCCTCCTTATAGAATGGCTCCGGCCGAGTTAAAGGAGTTGAAAGAACAGTTGAAGGATCTATTAGACAAGGGTTTTATTCAACCGAGTATCTCTCCATAGGGCGCTCCGGTGTTGTTTGTTAGAAAGAAGGATGGGTCTCTTAGAAAGTGCATCGATTATCACCAATTGAAAATGGTGACCATTAAGAACAAGTATCCCCTTCCAAGAATTGATGACTTGTTTGACCAACTTCAAGGGGCTAGTTATTTCTCTAAGATTGATCTTCGTTCGGGTTATCACCAATTAAGGGTTAAAGGGGTTGATATTCCAAAGACGGCTTTCCGAACAAGATGTGATGAGTTTCTAGTAATGTCCTTTGTTTTGACTAACGCTCTGGCGGCGTTCATGGACTTAATGAATAGAGTATTCCTACAATACCTCGACATGTTTGTGATAGTGTTTATCGATGATATTTTGATTTATTCAAGGAGTGATAATGAACATGTGGACCATTTGAGAATTGTGTTGTAAGTTCTTAAAGACCATCAACTTTTCGCAAAGTTTAGTAAGTGTGAATTTTGGTTAAGGTCCGTAGCATTCCTTGGCCATATTGTGTCTAGTAAGGGTATTGAGGTAGATCCTAAGAAGGCGGATGCGGTCAAGAGTTGGCCTAGACAGCTATCACCGACAGACATTAGAAGATTCTTGGGTTTGGCCGGTTATTATAGGAGATTTTTTGAGGGTTTTTCTTCCATAGCCTCTCCTTTGACGGCCTTGACTCAAAAGAAAGCTAAGTTTGTGTGGTCGGAAGCTTGTGAGAAGAGTTTCCAAGAGTTGAAAGGTAGACTTACTTCCGCTCCGGTGTTGACCTTACTGGAAGGTACGGATGGTTTTGTGGTGTATTGTGATGCCTCTAGAGTTGGGTTGGGATATGTGCTTATGAAAAATGGTAAAGTGATTGCCTATGCTTCAAGGCAACTTAAACTCCATCAGAAGAATTACTCTACCCATGACCTTGAGTTAGCGACGGTTGTGTATGCCTTAAAAATATGGAGGCATTATTTGTATGGGGTCTATGTAGATGTTTTCACCGATCACAAGAGTCTTCAATATGTATTTAGTCAAAATGACTTGAATCTTCGGCAACGAAGGTGGTTAGAATTATTAAATGATTATTATATGAGTGTCCTTTATCACCCCAAAAAAGTTAATGTGGTAGCGGATACACTTATTAGGTTGTCCATGGGTAGTGTGGCTCATGTAAAGGATGAAAAGAAAGAATTGGTTCGTGATGTGCATAGGTTGGCCCGGTTAGGTGTTCAACTAGTTGATTCCATCAAGGGTGGTGTCATGGTCCATAATGGTTCCGAATCGTCCTATGTGATTGATGTAAAGTCTAAATAAGGCCTTGATCCTATATTAGTTAAGTTGAAAGAGTCGGTACTCAAGAAGTCCGTTGAGGCTTTCTCCCAAGGGGGAGATGGGGTTCTTAGGTACCAAGGTCGGTTATGTGTTCCGGATGTTGATGGTTTGAGGGAACAAATTCTAGAAGAATCCCATAGTTTACGGTATTATATTCATCCGGGAGCTACCAAGATGTACCGTGATCTACGGGAAGTCTATTGGTGGAACGGAATGAAGAATGATATTGTGGGATTTGTGGCCAACTGTCTGAATTATCAACAAGTTAAGGTTGAGCATCAAAGGCCGGGAGGCTTATCCCAAGATATTGGTATTCCCACTGGGAAGTGGGAAGAGGTGAATATGGATTTTGTAGTGGGTTTGCCTCGCACCCGAAAGCAACATGATTCTATTTGGGTCATTGTAGATAGGATGACAAAATCAGCCCACTTTATTCCCATCAAGGATTCTTTTTCGGGGGAAGACTATGCCAAGTTGTATATAAGAGAGATAGTGAAGTTGCATGGAGTTCCTTTATCAATTATATCGGATCGAGGTACTCAATTTACTTCACACTTTTGGAAGTCATTCCAAAAAGGTCTTGGCACCAAGGTTAAGCTTAGCACCACTTTTCATCCCCAAACCGATGGGCAAGCGGAGCGTATCATTCAAACATTAGAGGATATGTTAAGGGAATGTGTGATAGACTTCAAGGGTAATTGGGATGACCACTTGCCATTAATAGAGTCTGCCTACAATAATAGCTATCACTCAAGTATTGGTATGGCCCCTTATGAAGCCTTGTATAGTAGGATATGTAGGTCTCCGGTTGGTTGGTTTGAAGTAGGTGAAATTGCTCTACTTGGTACCAAATTGGTTTATGAAGCTATTGAGAAAGTCTGACTCATTAGAGAGATGTTGAGAACGACTCAAAGAACACAAAAGTCTTATGCCGATGTTAGAAGAAGGAATTTAGAATTTGAAGTTAATGATTGGGTATATCTAAAAATCTCACCTATGAAAGGTGTGATGAGGTTTGGCAAGAAGGAAAAACTTAGTCCCCAGTATGTGGGCCCATACCAAATTTTGAAACGTGTTGGGAAAGTTGCCTGTGAGTTAGATTTGCCAAATGAGTTGGCTCCATATCATCGGTATTTCATGTTTCTATGCTTAAAAAGTGTATTGGAGATCCGGTGTCCATTATTCCCCTAGAAGGGTTGGGAGTTGACGAAAGTCTTTCATATGAAGAGATTCCGGTAGAGATCCTAGACCGGCAAGTTAAGAGATTAAGAAACAAGGAAATAGCTTCCGTAAAGGTTTTGTGGAGGAATCACTTAGTTGAGGGTGCTGCTTGAGAGGGCGAGGCCGATATGAAATCCCGATATCCTCATCTTTTTCCTTCTACTCCTATTCAAGTTTGAGGTAAGTAGTTCCTATTGAGTTTCCTTGTTTTTGGAGTCATGTGTGTTATATGTGTCTTTCCATGATTTCCTTATGTTATGCATGTTCTTGATGAAATTCATGTTTAAGAAAATTAGTTTTCATACCTTATGTGTTTCTCATGTTGTTGTGCATTTAGTATGAGTTGCATATTGGACTTCATGAGATGAGTTGCTGACCTCTTTATTATGCTTTTGAGAGTAATTGCATATTGGCTCCATGGTATTGTGTTGAGCATGCTTGTAGTTGGAGAAGGTAGTTCCTCCTATGAATATGAGAAATGTTGAGTTTCATGCATAATGAGTTGTTAGATGTAGTTCTTACTTCCTTGTGTTGCAGTGATTATGCTTGATTTGGAATTGATGTTTCCTCCTTTAAATTGTACATTATTTTTATGTTGCATGCATGATGGGCTGCTAGTCTTGAGTCTTTACTTCCGTAAGGTGTCTAGATCGTCCTTCGAGGATGAATGTTCCTAAGGGGGAGATATTGTAACACCCCGGAAACTAGTAGGCTAAACTAGAGATAAACTCGAGGGTTAACGTCAAGGAAAAGTGGGAAAGGGGCCAAGGCTGCCCAAATTGGCCAAGGCACTGCCCACCATGACCACGAGGGTCTTCACGACCCGTGGTGGCCACCACGCCTCGTGGTGCCACTCATGGTGATGAGGCAGTAGCCTCCCCAAGGCTGCCCCAAATTTGGCTCCTCCACACGAGCCACTTCACGGCTCGTGGGAGTGGCCTTGGTCATGCCTTGGTGGTGTGAGCATGGTGAGGAAGTGGTAAGCCACTCCCTCAAGGCTCACGAGAGGGATCACGGCTCGTGGCTTGCACCACGGCTCGTAGAGCCCCTCGTGAAAGTGCCTTGGGCTTATGGGCTAAAGGCACTTGTTGGCTAGCTACTGCCTCAAGTCCACGAATGGGACCACGGCTCGTGGAGTCCCACGTGGTCCCTGGCAGCTCACTTTAAGTGAGGGGTGTTTTGGGAAATTCCGGTTTAAGTCCAATCAAAGTGAAGTCGTTCTGGGTAAGTTTAGGGTTATTATTTAAGTCATTTTTTTAAGTCAAATTCACCTAAACTAAGTCATAGTTTACAAACACCCAAATATTTCCCCAAAGTTCATCTCCCCTCCAAACAATTTCTCTCTCTAAAACTTCAAGGAAGAAGAAGAAGAAGGAAGTTGGAGCTAGGGTTCAAGGAGCAAGGTTTTCTCCTCAATTTCATTGAATTCCATTGCGAAGGTATCGTAGTCCTTCATCCATGGATAGCTTTCATCCATGGAGTCCCTTCAAAACCCCAATTTCAAGGATAGAAATTCCCCAAAAGCTAGGGTTTGTCTCCAAGTCGTGGGTTCCTTTCAAAAACGATTCTAATACTTGAATTACTTTATATTATTAATGAATTGATGATTTATTATGGTTTTTATGTTGAAATCCAAAAAGAACCCATGAAACCCCCATATTACTCAATTATGATCTTGTGATGTGGGTTTGTTGATTATAGAAGAATGTTATGAGATTATGCATGTAGTTATTGGGTTACTTTAATTATGATTATATCCATGTCTAATGTATTAATTCTAGATGTTCTGATTGAATATGATTGTAACACCCGAAAACTAGTAGACTAAACTAGGACCTTATGTGAGGGTTCTAGAGTTTGACGTGAGGGTTAGAGTCGTAGATTTGGCTTCCCGTACTTAGAATGAAGCGTATAGGGGTTAAACGTCAAGGTATGACTCCCCAAGGACCGACCAAGGGTCCTTGAGGAGGACCCTAGAAACCACCCAAAAGCTGTCCAAAAACAGTCCACCCACGATTAGGGACTCACTCCCCGTGGTAGAGGGGTCGTGTGTCAAGGGGTTCAAGACATGCTCCAGTCCCCCATCCACGTAGGACCAGCACGACCCGTGGACCCACTCACGGTCTGTGTGTCGGGGTCTCATGGGTTGGGGCAATAATGGTCTTAAGTTGTTTAAGTTAGGGGTTAAGGGAAGGTTCTAGAATTAATTAGTTGTTAAGTAGGGTCATTTTATTAGTAATTAGACCACCTATATAAAGCTATTAGACCCCTAATTAAGTCATCCTAAATCATTTTTCTAAATCCCCAAATAAAACCCAATTCTCTCCAAGAAATTCTCTCTCTAAAAAGTGAAGAAGAAGAAGAAGAGAAGAAAGCTAGGTCAAATTCCTCCATTGTTGAAGAAGCATCTCCTAGAGTCCAACAAAATTAATGAATTATGATTATGCTTGAAGAAGCATCTCCTAGAGTTCAAAACAATGATGACTAAGATGTACTTAATGTAGCATCTCATAGTGTTCAAGATAAAAATGAACTTAGATATGCTTGAGAAGTATCTCCTAGAGTTCAAATTAATAAGGAACTAAGAGTATGCTTAATGAAATGTCTCATAGTGTTCAGCCTAATAATGAACTAAGATGTGCTTAAGGAAGTACCTCCTAGTGTTCTAAGGTTTTCAAGAGGGGGACTAGTCTCCAACCAAGAAGTATGAGTATGATGACCTATAGAAGTACTTAGTGTGGATAGGATTATGGGGTCTTATCTATGCATTAAACAAGTATGACTTCAGGTTATCTAAGATGTGTTTCTCTTATATAATGTATGTTTTGCTGGATTGTTGCTATAGTTGGCTTCCATGATATGTTTGACTAAATGTGAGAGATTCCCTTGTCGATGAGAAGTAATCTAAAGGATGAGGTCAAATATGATAAAGAGGTATGATGGCCTAAAAGTGGTACTTAGCCTAGATGGGATTATGGGATCTCATATATGCATTGCACAAGTATAACTTGAAGGTTACTTGTGAAGTTTCTCTTATGTTAAGAGGATTTGAGTATGGACTAAGCTTATGAATATGTGGTATTTCCTATGTTATTGGATTATGCTTTATGTTGACTTATGCTCATATTATGCCTATGTTAGAGATTATGCTTATGACTTATATCTTATGATTGGCAAACACTTTAGTTATGCTCTTATGATGTTATGCATGCTAACATATTTAGTACATTATTGTACTACCACATACTCTTGCCTACATTCTTATTAAATATATTGTCCGGCGATCTTGAGTTCCATTCTTGAGGATAGGTTTCTAGAAGTGCAAAGGAGTTGAAGATTGGTGAGTCCTCATAGCATCGAGGATAAAGACACCATTTCCTTTTTGTCTTTCTTTTATATTTTAGACTTTTGTATGGGCTGCGTCCCAAGAGTTATTCAAGTTGTATTAGATGGTTTGAGACAAAGTGTTATAGACTTCCGCTTACGTTTGATAAAGACTTTGATTGTAAAGAAAAGTTTTAAAATTTCTGCATCATTTCTATTGTCTTATGTTATGATATGCTAAGGGCTTGTATGAGACCCCTTCGGGGTGAAGTACGCCATGTTACATCTAGGGTGTACCCCTGGGTCGTGACAAACTTGGTAATCAGAGCACAAGGTTTAAGAATGATTCTAGGAGTGTCCCAAACCACGTCTAGTAGAGTCTTGTTAATAAATGTGAAGCGCACCACATTTATGAATAGGAGGCTATTGGATGTTCAAGAAACTTCACTTCTTCATTCTCTAAGTCGTGCCATAGAGTTTAGGTCTAGTAGGTCTTTCTCCTAATCTGTGCCCTATGGTTTTCAGGATATGGCTAATATAAGGGAAAATGCTAGGCCGAATGAAGAAGACAATGTGGAGCAAGAGGTTCATCTCCAAGTTCCCCCCAAGCTCCTCCTCAAACTCCAATTGATCCTTTAGTTGAGAATGTGACCCATGCAGAGTTTAGGTCTACTATCTAATTGTTGGCTCTAGCCATGACGGCGTAATCCAATAGGGAGGTGGTAGCTCCGGTGAATCCAATAGTGAGTGGGGCTGCTTCAAGAGTGTGGGATTTTATGAGGATGAATCCTCCGGAGTTTCATGGCTCCAAATTGGAAGAGGATCCTCAAGAATTTGTGGAAGAGATTTATAAAATACTTGACATTATGGGGTGACTTTGGTAGAGAAAGCAAAGTTACCGCTTACCAATTGAAGAGTGTTGCTCAAGTATGGTATACTCAATGAAAGAACAATAGGGCAGTAGGAGTGGGTCCCATTGAGTGGGAAGTGTTCAAATCGGTATTTCTTGATAGATTCTACCCCCGAGAGTTGAGGGAATCTAAGGTGGAGGAGTTAATTAACCTTCGTCAAGGAGGTATGAGTGTTTAAGAGTATTCTCTAAAGCTTACTCAATTGTCCAAGTATGCTCCGACTTTGGTGGTGGATTCAAGGGATATGATAAGTAGATATTTGACGGGTATGTCCAAATTGGTAAGAAAACAATGGCGTACGGTAATGCTCCATGATAATATGGATATCTCACGTCTTATGGTGTATTCCAAACAAATGGAGGATGATAAACTCCATGAAAAGAATAGGGAGGTGAAAAGAGATAACACCGGTGATGGGAATTTCTCCAACGCTAGATTTGATGGATATCGTCAACCAAGGACCCAACAAAAGCTTTCCAATCAAGTTTCCCCCAATGCTCATGGGTACAACCAAGAGAGGGTGTCTAACCCTAAGCCTCAAAGAGGGAGTAATAGTGAATTTGTGTTGCTTAAGCCTACTAGCATGAAGTGTGGAAGGAAGCATTATAGTAGGTGTCGAGCCGGCAAGGATGGTTGTTATGGTTTGGTAATGATGGTCACAAGATGAGAGATTTTCCAATACTTAGGGCTAAAGGGAGAGAGGACAAGAAAGCTTCTCTTAGTGGATCGGATTCCAATGCTCCCAAGCAAAAATAGGTTCTATGTTCTCCAAGCTAGAGGTGAACAAGAGTGTCCCCCGGATGTGACTACCGGTATGTGTTTCATGCTTTGTTAGATTCCAGTATTATTTGGTCCTTTGTGACTTGATATGAGAGACCTTGAAGTTGACTTTAGTATGAATGGTGCTTAGAAAGTCCATTTGGGCTTGCTCCCAAGGGGGAGATGATGTGCTTAGTTAGAAAGGTCGTTGAGTGTTCCTAATGCTTAGGAGTTGAGTTTACTTGAGTTTCTCACCCTAGAAAGGTGGAATAAGTTGGGAAGTTTAGTCCCCGTTTTATAGGCCCATATGAATTCTTGAGATGATAGGTTCCTCTTGATTTGTATAAAGTGTGGAGTCATGTGTGTTTGTGTGTGCCATGATTTCCTTATATGATGCATGTTCATGAAAGCTTGTGATTTAAAAGAAAATGAGTTTAAATGATTATTTCCTCATGTTATAGTGCATTGAGCATGAGTTGCCTATTTGACTTCATGAGATGAATATATAAGCATGCCTTAGTTTGGAGTTGGGAGATTCCTCCTTAAATGAATGCTTTTTTAGAGTAAATTACATATGAGCTCTATGAGAGTATGTTGAGCATGTTATGGCTAGGAGATGGTAGTTCCTCCTTGAACATGACTAGTTATGAGAATTTTCATGCATAATGGGTTGTTAGATGTAGTTCCTACTTCCTTGTGTTGAATTGAATATGTTTAGCTTGGAGATGAAGTTCCTCCTTTGTTATATGCATTTAGATTATTTGCATGCATGATGGCCTTCTAGTCTAGAGTCGTTTCCTTTAAGAAGTGTTTAGAATAGCCATTTGAGGATGAATGTTCCCAAGGGGGAGATATTGTAACACCCGGAAACTAGTAGACTAAACTAGGACCTTATGTGAGGGTTCTAGAGTTTGACATGAGGGTTAGAGTCGTAGATTTGGATTCCTGTACTTAGAATGAAGGGTTTAGGGATTAAACGTCACGGTACGAGTCCCCAAGGACCAACCAAGGGTCCTTGAGGAGGACCCTAGAAACCACCCAAAAGCTGTCCAAAAACAATCCACTCACGATTGGGGACTCACGCCCCGTGGGTGAGGGGTCATGGGTGAAGGTGTTCAAGACATGCTCAGTAACCCATCCATGGAGGACTAGCATGTCCGTGGACCCACTCATGGTCCGTGGGTCGGGGTCTCGTGGGTTGGGGCAGTGATGGTCTTAAGTTGTTTAAGTTAGGGGTTAAGGGAAGGTTCTAGAATTAATTAGTTGTTAAGTGGGGTCGTTTTATGAGTAATTAGACCACCTATATAAAGCTATTAGACCCCTAATTAAGTCATCCTAAATCATTTTTCTAAATCCCCAAATCAAACCCAATTCCCTCCAAGAAATTCTCTCTCTAGAAAGTGAAGAAGAAGAAGAAGAAGTGAAGAAAGCTAGGTCAAATTCCTCCATTGTTGCAAGCTTTTGTGAGGGATTTATATCCAAGGTATGTTAGCTTATTCATCCATGGATTATTCCATCCATGGATTCTTCCATCCATGGAGCCCCCCTATATTTCCCCCAATTCTGAAGATAAACCCAATTCTAGCTAGGGTTTGTTCCTATGTTGTGTGTAGTGTTGGGTATGAATCCAATTGAGTGGATAGTACTTGTTTATGATTGATTTAGCATTGAATTATGTTATTATGAAGATATTATATGCTTTCCATGGTTGACCCTAGTCTAATTGATGAAATTGAAGAATGTGGGTTTATGCCTTGTGAAGTGAAATTGAGGATTCATAGATGATCTTCTAGGATTGATGTTATGTATAGTAATTGTTCAAGAATAAAAGCAGGTAGACATTAATTGAATTAGATTATAGTATATGTGATGGATCATGACTAGTAAAGCTTGAAGTTGGACCTTTATGATGAATTATGGCTAGAATTTCCTAAAGATGAAGCTTGTGACTATAATGTCTTGTGATCTAGATATGTATGATGATTGTAAGAGGTAAAGCATTGAGAGTAAGGCTGTAGTCATGAATGTTGATCTCTAGGGCTTTGAGAGTAAAGCTAATATGATGAACTATAGATTCTAAGGCTTTGAGAGTATAATCTATATGAGATTAGAAGGCTAATGAATAGAATTGTGATAAAAGATCTTTACCTACCTAATCCACCTTGTGAATGATAGATGGTAGGAAGTGATAGAATCACTTGAGTTATGATGGAATCCATGTCTAATGTAGTAATTCTAGATATGTTAGTTTGATATGAGCCTTGACCCTAAGAGGAAAAAATATGATATGATGCATGTTTGTATGAATCTATGTACATGCCTTATGAACACTTTGAGAGTGAAGTGTTAATGATTAGGGTGTTGTTGTGGGCTGATTGAAAGGTTATTCTCATGAACTCATAATGAACTTAATGTGAAAGGTGTTCTCACATAGTAATGGTTCTAGGGTTGAAAGGCTTTTCTCACCTAATTGAACCAAAGTCTAAGGAGCCTTTATATCTAGATCATGGATGGTGATAGTTGCTCACGCATGGTCTAAAGAGTTATTTAATGAATTAACTTGGATTGATTTTCAAGGACATTTTTCCATGAAACTTGAGTCATAGTAGAGACTTAATAACTATCTTGTGGGATTTAGGCCTAGCACCGAGTGGATATTGAAATGAGATGGAGGTTCCCACCTAGTTGAGTTTGGGCTTCCAAATTTGGAACTCTCACCTAGAAGAGTCTGGATTTCCCAAAGTATGTCTCATAAGATGGAAGCCTTCACCTAGTGGAGTTTTGGGTTTATAGTAGCAATCTCCGTATCCCATAACTACATGCCCTGTAGGAAAGTTAGCTAGTAGATCCGACTAAGCTAACAAACCGGTTCTACCTTAGGCAAGTGGACCAACCCTTGACGGTGTGGGTAACACCGGGAGGGATCATGTGATAGCTCACATGTTCTCATGTCGGTTAAGGCTATATCCCGACTACAACAAGATTAGTAGTGAACTAAGATTACAGTTCAAATCTAATGGACTAAGATTATGCTTGAAGAAGCATCTCCTAGAGTCCAACACAATTAATGAACTAAGATTATGCTTGAAGAAGCATCTCCTAGACTTCAAAACAATGATGACTAAGATGTACTTAATGTAGTATCTCATAGTGTTCAAGATGAAAATGAACTTAGATATGCTTGAGAAGTATCTCTTAGAGTTCAAATTAATAAGGAACTAAGAGTATGCTTAATGAAGTGTCTCATAGTGTTCAACCTATTAATGAACTAAGATGTGCTTAAGGAAGTACCTCCTAGTGTTCTAAGGTTTTAAAGAGGGGGACTAGTCTCCAACCAAGAAGTATGAGTATGATGACCTATAAAAGTACTTAGTGTGGATAGGATTATGGGGTCTTATCTATGCATTGCACAAGTATGACTTAAGGTTACCTAAGATATGTTTCTCTTATATAATGTATGTTTTGATGGATTGTTGCTATAGTTGACTTCCATGATATGTTTGAATAAAGGTGAGAGATTCCCTTGTCGATGAGAAGTAAGCTAAAGGATGAGGTCAAATATGATAAAGAGGTATGATGGCCTAAAAGTGGTACTTAGCCTAGATAGGAATATGGGATCACATCTATGCATTGCACAAGTATAACTTGAAGGTTACTTATGAAGTTTCTTTTATGTTAATAGGATTTTTTTATGGACTAGGCTTATGAATATGTGGTATTTCCTATATTATTGGAATATGCTTTATGTTGACTTATGCTTATATTATGCTTATGTTGGAGATTATGCTTATGATTATGTTATTGTCTCTTATGCTTATGACTTATGTCTTATGATTGGCTAACACTTTTGTTATGCTCTTATGATGTTATGCTAGCTAATATATTTAGTACATTATTGTACTAACTCATACTCTTGCCTACATTCTTATCAAATGTAGGGTCCGGCGATCTTGAGTTCCATTCTTAAGGATAGGTTTCTAGAAGTGCAAAGGAGTTGAAGATTGGTAAGTCCTCATAGCATCGAGGATAAAGTCACCATTTTCTTTATGTCTTTCTTTTATGTTTTAGACTCTTGTACGGGCTGCGTCCCAAGAGTTATTCAAGTTGTATTAGATGGTTTGAGACAATGTGTTATAGACTTCCACTTGCATTTGATAAAGACTTCGATTGTAAAGAAAAGTTTTATAATTTCTGCATCATTTCTATTGTCTTATGTTATGATATGCTAAGGGCCTGTATGAGACCCCTTCGGGGTCAAGTACGCCATGTTAAATCTAGGATGAACCCCTGGATCGTGAGAATGATCTATGGTCCTTGAAGGGCAAAGTATGAGAATTATGCATGAGTATGAGAATTATGTATATGCTTAGAGAACACTTTGAGTGTAAGTGATTATGATTATGAGCTAGTTGTTGTGTTGTTGAAAGGTTATCCTCATATACACACTTTTGTATGATTATGATATGATGTAAAAGGTTTTCTCATAATATGACGATTCTAAGGTTGAAAGGCTATTCTAACCTATTGAATCTATGAGCTATAGCATGAATTACATTGGATTGAGTGTCAAGACATTCTTCCATGATTATGAATTTAAGTCAAGACTTAATATGTATTCCGTGGGAATTAATGCTTAGCACCGAGTGGATAGTGATATGAGATGGAAGACCTCACGATAGTAGAGATCGGGTTTCTAGAAGCAATCTCTTCGGATGGAAGCCCTCACGTTAGTAGAGGCTGGGTTTCTAGTAGCAATCCCCTTATCCCAATAAATATGTGCCCTCATAGGTCTTTAGCTAGTGGATCCACCTAAGCTAAGAGTATGGTTCTACCTTAGGCAAGTAGGACAACCCCTTTTCGGTGTGGGGTAGACACCGTATTCCATGGTAAGCTCACATGGTCTATGTCGGTTAAGTCTTATTCCCCATTATGACAATAGTATGAACAAGAATATGAATTATGACCTATGGCTACTCTAAAGCTTTACTTAGTATGGGTGGGATTATGGGATCTTATCCATCCATTCCACAAGTATGCTTTAAGGGTATTTATGATATGTTCTTCTTATAATACGATGATCTATGAGTTGATTATGCTTATGACCTATGTTTTTCCACTATCTTCAAAATGATGCTTTAACTTAGTAAATTACACGCATTCAACTAAAAGTCCTTTTTAGCATGTTTCAGTATTTTTATGCATGGCTATCATACTTAGTGCATTTTTGTACTAACCCATATTTTTCTATATTTTTCCCAAGTGTAGGGTCCGGTTCTTAAGGAGGTCATCATTTGGTTAAAGCTTGGATTCGAATATTCTCCTAGCTTGTGGTGAGTCCTCATGATTCGAGGAAGGATGTTATCTTTGTAGTTCCTTTCTTGTATTTCCTTTTCGGATTATGTTGTATGGGCTATGACCCTATTTGATTCAAGCATTGTAATAGATGGCTATATTGAGACAAGTCTAGAGTTCTGCTTTCCTTTATGAAAATTTTGGACATGAAATGCGTTTTTACTCTTTATTGTTCTATGTTTATGTTATGATATGCTAAGTGGCTTACATGGTTCATTTAGGGGTTCTATGTGCTTTGTTACATCTAGGGGGCACCCCTAGGTCGTGACAAAAAAATTCTATCCTAAGAGGGTATATTCCTTAACCTCGAGTACTTGAGGAAAATAATTTTGATGATATAATAATTATTTTTTTGCTTAGTATATACATTAGTATTGAATGTTCCAATATATGAAGTTAACATGATGTAGTCTAAATTCATTTGTTTTGTTTAACAATTTCTCTTGTGTTGTAGATTTATGCTTCTGATTATCTTTTTCAAAAATTATTAAACTTCTCAAGAGTTAGAAAATTATGACGATTTGGTTTTTTGATGCTCAAGATAAAATAATGACTTTATTTATCAATGCTACTTATATGATTTAGATTGCCAGGATGTTTGCTTCAAAATAATTATTACTATATAAACATCACCATTTTGTTTTACTGATTTATTATTTCTTAATATTTAAGTATTTTCGACGAAGAAAAGTTTATATGACTTGTAATAATGCTAGTTGAAGTTTGTATTAGTTTAATTTTTATTGTAGTCTAAATTCATTTGTTTTTGTTAACAATTTCTCTTGTGATGTAGATGTATGCTTCTGAATATCTTTTTCTAAAATTATTAAACTTCTCAAGAGTTAAAAAATTGTAACGATTTATTTTTTGATTCCCAAGACAAAAGAATGACTTTATTTATCAATGCTACTTATGTGATTTAGATTGTTAGGAAGATTGCTTCAAAATAGTTATTACAATAAAACATTGCCCTTTTTTTTTACTATATTTTTTATGAAGAAAAGTTCATATGACTTGTATTAATGTCAGTTGAAGTTTGTATTAGTTTAATTTTTATTGTAGTCTAAATTCATTTATTTTTGTTATCAATTTCTCTTGTGATGTAAATATATGTTTCTGAATATCTTTTTTCAAAATTATTAAAGCTCTCAAGAGTTAATGAATTGTCACGATTTGTTTTTTTGATGCTCAAGACAAAAGAATAACTTTATTTATCAATGTTACTTATGTGATTTAGATTGTATAACGACCTGTTCTCGTCGTTATGTAAAAGCAAATGGGGAAAGAATTGGACCAGGAAAACTTTTGGGTAGTGACTTGAGAATTTCTAGCCTAGTCCAGATTTGGATGAAATGTGAGTCATGTGAGGTCTACAGAAATCTAGTAATGAATTAGATACTTAATAATGAATTTGATGACATTAGTGGATAGCCAAGACGTTAAGAAATATGTATGACTTTACAGAATTGAATTCGGGCAAGTAGAACTCCCGAAACTGATCTTAGAGTGAATGAGTTGTTTTTGAACGTCAAGGGTTGAAGATGTGTTGTGAAATGGGGACTTGGAACTCAAATTTTGAGATTCTATTTCCGTGTAAGCCGCCAGGGCAGGATTTTTCCCATCAGGGCGGGGCTGCTGTGGCAGGATGGGGTCCACTGTAGCGGGCTAGTCGCGAGTTGAGTCGAGAAAAACCCCGATTTCATTATTTTCTGCATTCTTCATTCTTAAGAGTTAGGAGACGACCCAGGATGAATTCTTGACAGTTTTCCATGAACTTTAGAGCTAAAGGTAAGGATTTTACTCCCTTAATACGTTTTTCAATCCGTAGAGCTTAGATTCATGGGTAATTATCATTTAGGAAGGGTTTTGGCCTGAAGTTGATGGTGAAAAAAAGCCCTAGCTGCACCTTAGGATCATGGGTTTGGTCTTGGGTTATTGGGTTTGTTATAATCTAAATAATTAGACCTTAATTTATTGATCCTTGCATTATATTACTTGTTTGTAGACCTTGAACAAGCGGAAAAAATCCGAAAAGGGAAGAATCAAGTGTCTTAGGAGTATTCAAGCTTGATTTCGAGGTAGGTGATGGTTTGATATCCTGTTTGTGTGATGTATGTCGATAGATTTCTATATTGTATGCATGTGTGTATGCAAATAGGGAAATGTGGAAACGAACCTAATGAAATGATTATGTGTGAACAATGCATGCCATGAACCTGTGAACTTAACTGTATGATTTGAGTATTGTTCATTATGGATGCGATTTTGATTGTGGTTGTACTGATTGGTTCGGTTGTCAGTTTTCGACACATATATTGGATCGGATGTCACGTTCCGACAAATATATTGGATCGAGTGTCGCGTTCCGATACATGCATTGGATCGGGTGTCATGTTCCGACACACTAACAGTTTGGGTGTGGGTTTCTTGAGAGAACTACTGATGATTGTTATGTTTGTGTCAACTTGTCATTAATAATGAAAGACTGTATGTTGTTTTGGAATGATAATTGAACTGTATTCCGTATATGTGTGCTTGCTATAGTGTGATTGTTCGTTGTATATTGTGCTTATGGGAGTAGCCGCGTGATCCTACCAGTACACTGTGGTTGTGTACTGATATTACACTTGCTCTTTCTTTGTTGAGTACAGGGCATCTTCAGGCGGCTACTAACAGACCTCATTTAGGAGATCACTGATCGAGACCAAATTCAAGGGTGAGCCACTTCTACCAGGCTGCCATGAGTTTTCGTTTTGTTAAGTCTATTTTCTTCGGACTTAGACTAGTACTTTAGACATTCGTTTGTTTAGTTTCGGGGTTGTACCCCTTGTTCTTAGACTTGTCGTTAGTAGAGTTTTGGTACATTGACTTTTAGGTTCTAGGCATTATTTTCCGCAAATGTTTTGGAATATGTTTTGTCAAACTTTTGAAGTTTATAGGGACTCCATTTTTCTTTAAGTCATTTAAACCTGCTTCCGTATCTTTAAATGTGTAGTATTTTGGTTAAGGCTACTTAGTCTGGTTGTAGTAATGGTTCTCCCACCGGAGGGTTAGTGTGGGTACCAATCATGACTGTCTGGGTCGTGACAAAGTTGGTATCAGAGCACTATGTTCGTTGATCTCGATGTACCAAACCAAGTCTATTAGAGTCTTGCGGACAGTACAGAGACGTTGTACTTTTCTTCGAGAGGCTATAGGACTTTAGGAAATCTCTTTGCTTTCTCTTTTCTCCTTTCGTGTTGTAACATGATTCCAATTGGTATCTGATGATCCAAATTGGTATCTAATCTCCTTCACTCTTTGGTCCGCAGATGGTTAACACTAGATTCAACGGTGTCAACCCCGCTGCTCCTGTCAATGAGCCAGCTGAGGAGTCTGCAGCCAGAGGTCGTGGTCGAGGCAGGGGTAGGGGAAGAGCAAGGGGCAGAGGAAGAGTGGCACCCGCTAGGGGTGGATCCCCAGTTGAGAATGTTCCAAGGGAAGAGGCCCCTCCTGCACCACAAGAAGAGGTAGAAGAGAATGTAGAGATTGAGGACGAGGGGGATGTTGGACAGGAAGAGGATGCACCGGCTAGGAATACCGGCGTTCCTCCCTTAGACCCAGTGTTAGCTCAGTAGATCATGTCTTTCCTGAAAGGGTTGGTCCGCCCTGGAGTCCTTTCCGCAGTGCAAACTGCTCAACCTCCGATCAACCGTTCCATTACTGCTACTATTTCCAGTGTAGATGGTGCTTTAGGCACTGATTCCTTCTTCTATCCTTTGTTGGGTCCCGTGATGACTGGTAATGAGCATGAGATGTTTACTAAGTTTCTGAAATTGAAGTCGCATGTGTTCCATGGTTCTAAGAGTGAGGACGCCTATGAGTTCATCTTGGATTGTTATGAGAGGCTTTATAAGTTGGGTATTGTACATTAGCATGGGGTAGAGTTTATGACCTTTCAGCTTCAAGGTGAGGCTAAGCAGTGGTGGAGGGCCTATGTGGAATGCAGATCGTCAGTTTTGCCCCCACTAACTTGGACGCAGTTATATGCTCTGTTTCTGGAAAAGTATGTGCCCCGGACTTCTAGGGATCGCAAGAAGGATGAGTACATGGCTTTGGAGCAGGGTGGTATGTCTGTAGCTCCTTATGAGGCTAAGTTCCATGCTTTGTCCAGATACGCTACACAATTGGTGACTACTGAGGAGCAGAGGATCCGTCTATTCTTCAAGGAACTGAACTCCGAGTTAAGGGTATTGTCTGTTCACATGACCTCTGCAGGGAAAAGTTTTAATGAGGTGACAGATTTTGTGAAGAAAGTGGAAGGATTTAGACATGATGAACAGGCTAAGACTTTGGCTAAGAAAGCCAAGAGCACAGGTAACTTTCAGAATTCCTACTCCAGAGGTTAAGGTAGGCCGACACTTGCGGCCCGGCCCATTCAGTTCACCATACCCACTTCTACAGGTAGTTACTCTAGAACTCCACAGCAGAACTTTATTCATGATAGACAGGGAGCCGTGTCTTCTGCTAGCTCCAGGCCATCTTTTGATCGTAGTTGCTATAATTGTGGATAACCTGGGCATATGAGGAGAGATTGTACCCAACCGTGCATGTTGGACCCTGCGCAGCAGCAGGCTAGAGCAGTGGTACCCACGGGCAACGGCAATTATGGTAGGGGGCGTCCACAAGGTAGGTGAGGAGGAAATCAGTGAGGACGTGGAGGCCGGGGAAATGGTAATGTAGGTAGAGGAGCAGTGCAGCCAGGCAAGTAGGTCGCCCGTCAAGATGACAGGGCTCAGTGTTATGCCTTCCCGGGCAAGACCGAGGCTGAGGCGTCTGATGCAGTGATCACAGGTACTATTCTTGTCTGTGAACAAATGACTTCTATCTTGTTTGATCCGGGTTCTACTTATTCATATATGTCAGTTAAGTTTGCCTTGGTATTTGATATGTTTTGTAATATACTTGATGCCCCCATCTATGTTTCTACCCCAGTTGGAGAGTTTGTCATAGTCACCCATGTGTATCGTGCTTGCCCTATCTTGTTTATAGGTTTTCAGACTTGGGCTGATTTGGTTATTTTTTATATGACTGACTTTGATAAAATCTTAGGCATGACTTGGTTGTCCCCCTATTATGTTGTGTTAAATTGTAATGCTAAGTCTGTGACTCTAGAGATCCCGGGTAGGGAAGAGTTAGAGTGGGAAAGGGTGTACAAGCCTAAGCCAGCTAAGGTCATATCTTCCATTCGGGCTAGGAAACTTGTGGGATAGGGTTGTTTAGCATATTTGGCCCATATTTGAGATGTGGAGGTCGATTCTCCTTCTATTGAATCTATTCCTGTGGTGTCAGAATTTAGAGAAGTGTTTCCTACCGATTTTCCTGGTATGCCTCCGGATAGAGATATAGATTTTTGCATTGACTTGGAACCTGGTACTCGCCCCATATCTATTCCTCCTTATCGCATGGCTCCGGCTGAGTTGAGAGAGCTTAAAGCTCAAATTCAGGAACTTCTTGATTAATGTTTCATCCGTCCTAGTGCTTCCCCGTGGGGTTCCCCTGTCTTATTTTTTAAGAAAAAAGATGGTAGTATGAGGATGTGCATACACTATCGCCAATTAAATAGGGTCACCATTCAGAACAAGTATCCACTACCTTGGATAGATGATCTTTTTGACCAGTTGCATGGGGCATCAGTTTTCTCTAAGATTGATCTAAGGTCTGGTTATCATCAGTTAATGATTAGGCATGATGATATACCAAAATCGGCATTCAGGACCCGCTATGGGCACTACGAGTTTCTAGTGATGTCGTTTGGGTTGATAAATGCCCCTGCAACTTTCATGAGTTTGATGAATGGTGTGTTCAAACCATTTCTGGATTCGTTTGTTATTGTTTTTATTGATGACATTTTAGTTTATTCAAAGAGTGAGGAAGAACATGATGACCACTTCGTATAGTTTTGGGTGTCCTTGGGAGACAAAAGTTATATGCTAAATTTTTCAAGTGTGTGTTTTGGTTGACTTCAGTTGCCTTTTGGGGCATGTGGTTTCAAGGGAAGGGGTAATGGTAGATCCCCAAAAGATTGAAGCGGTTAAGAACTGGATCTGGCCTAGTTCTGTGACTGAAATTAGAAGTTTTGTGGGGCTCGCTAGCTACTATCGTCGATTTGTGAAGAACTTTCCTTCCATTGCCACACATCTGACAAGACTGACCAAAAAGGAGGTACCTTTCGAGTGGACTGACAAGTGTGAAGAGATCTTTCAAAAGCTCAAGACTCTTCTAACCACAACATCTATTTTGGCACTACCGGTGGAAGGTAAATATTTTATTGTTTATTGTGATGCTTCACATTCGGGTTTGGGTACTGTGTTGATGCAGGATAAGAGTGTCATAGCTTATGCATCGCGGCAGTTGAAAGTGCATGAGCGGATTTACCCGACACATGATTTGGAGTTGGCAGCGGTAGTGTTTGCTCTCAAGATCTGGCGGCATTACCTTTATGGTGTCAACTGTGATGTATTTACTGACCACCGTAGCCTACAACATGTATTCACTCAAAAGGACCTAAATCTGAGACAACGAAGGTGGATGGAGTTGCTCAAGGATTATGATGTCACCATCCAGTATCATTCGGATAAGGCTAACATGGTGGCAGACGCATTAAGCCAGAAGACGGTGAGTATGGGTAGTCTAGCTTGCTTGGGTGTATCCAAGCTACCTTTGGCCAAGGAGATACAAACCTTGGAGTCTAAGTTCATGCAGCGGGGCATCTCAGAGAAAGGTGGGGTGTTAGCTACCATTGAGGTTAGACCCACGTTCATTGAGGATATCAAGGCCAAGCAGGTTGAGGATGATAATTTGAATAAGCTTAGAAAGAAGACAATGTCTGGTAAGGCACAAGATATTGTTATTGATGCGGAACGTGTGCTTATGTTTTAAGGGGAGAATTTGTGTTCCTCGAGTGGAGGACTTCATTCAGAAAATGTTGACAGAATCCCATGGTTCGCGGTATTCCATTAATTTGGTTGTGACCAAGATGTACCGAGACTTGAAACGACTTTATTAGTGGCCTGGCATGAAGAAAGACATAGTTGAGTTTGTGGCTAAGTTCCAAAATTGCCAACAAGTTAAATATGAGCATCAAAGGCCTGGAGGTTTGCTTCAACGAATACCAATTCCGGAATGGAAGTGGGAAAGGAAAGCTATGGATTTCGTGGTTGGTCTCCCCAAGACTTTGGGGAAGTTTGATTCTATTTGGGTAGTGGTTGATAGATTGACTAAATCAGCCCATTTCATTCCAGGCAGAATAGACTATAATGCTCAGTAATTGGCTAAGGCTTATGTGAAAGAGATAGTGAGGCTGCACGGGGTGCCCCTTTCTATCATCTCAGACCGTGATACGCAGTTCACATCCAAGTTTGGGAGGAAATTGCATGAGGAATTGGGCACTCAACTCACTTTTAGCACAACTTTCCATCCACAGACGGACGGGCAGTCAGAGAGAACGATCCAAGTTTTAGAGGACATGTTGAGAGCATGTGTGATTGACTTTGGAGGGCATTGGGATAAGTTCATACCGTTGTGTGAGTTCTCTTATAATAACAGTTTCCACTCCAGCATTGACATGGCACCGTTCGAGGAACTTTATGGGAGGCGATGTAGATCACCCATAGGGTGGTTTGAGGCTGGAGATGTGAAACCTTTGGGGGTAGATTTGGTGAAGGATGCTCAAGATAAGGTGAGAAGTATCCAACCTAAACTTTTAGCAGCCCAGAGTCAACAGAAAAAGTATGCGGATTATAAGGTAAGGGACATGGCATTTTAGGCTGGTGAAAAACTTCTTCTAAAGGTATCACCCATAAAGGGGTGATGAGATTCGATAAGAAGGGCAAACTTAGTCCTCGATACATTGGGCCATTTGAGGTTCTTGACTGTGTAGGGCCAGTGGCCTATAGGTTGGCTTTACCTCCTAGCTTATCTGGAGTTCATCCGGTATTTCATGTGTCCATGTTGAAGAAGTATCATGGGGACGTGGATTACATCATAAAGTGGGACTCAGTGTTGTTAGACAAGGACCTTCAGTATGAGGAGGAACCGATTGCAATTCTTGATCGTGATGTCTGGAAGCTGAGGACCAAAGAGATTAAGTCCGTGAAATTTCAATGCAAGCATCATCCGGTTGAGGAAGCTACTTGGGAAATCGAGAAGGACATGCGAGACAACTATCCCTAGTTGTTCAGCGATTCAGGTACTACTCTACCCTTACTTCAGCAAGTTTTTTCTAGTTGATCACTCGGGGACGAGTGATGGATAAATTTGTATATATTGTAACGACATGTACCCGTCATTATGGAAAATCCAATGGGGAAAGAATTGGACCAGGAAAACTTTTTGGTACGTAGTGACTTGAGAATTCCTAGCCTAGTTCAGATTTTGATGAAATCTGAGTCATGTGAGGTCTAGGGAAATCTGGTAATGAATTAGAGATTTAATAATGAATTTGATGACATGATTGGATAGCCAAGATGTTAAGGAACCCGTACGACTTTACAGAATCAAATTTGGGCGAGTAGAACTCCCGAAACTGATCTTCGCATGAACGGGTTGTTTTTCAACGTCAAGGGTTTAAGGTGTGTTGTGAAATGGGGACTTGGAACTCAAATTCCGAGATTCTGTCATTGTGAAAGCCGCCAGGGTGGAATTTAACCCATCAGGGCGGGGCCGATGTGGCGGGATGGGGTCCGCAGTAGCGGGCCAGTCACGACTTAAGTCGGGGTAAAACCCCAATTTCGTTAATTTTCTGCAATCTTCATTCTTAGAGTTAGGAGACGACCCAAGACAAATTCTTTACAGTTTTTCACAACTTTTGGTTATAAAGGTAAGGATTTTACTCCCTAATCCATTTTTCGATCCGTAGAACTTAGATTCATGGGTAATTATCGTTGGGGCAGGGTTTTGTCTTGAAGTTGATGGTGGAAATAAGCCCTAGCTGCACCTTAGGATCATGTGTTTTGTCTTGGGTTATTGGTTTTGTTATAATCCGGATAATTAGACCTTAATTTATTGATCCTTGCATTATATTACTTGTTTGTAGACCTAGAACAAGTGGAAAGAATCCGGAAAGGGAAGAATCAAGTGTCTTAGGAGGATTCAAGCTTGATTTCGAGGTAGGTGATGGTTTGATTTCCTGTTTGTGTGATGTATGTTGATTGATTGCTATATTGTATGCATGTGTGTATGCGAATAGGGAAATGTGGGAAAAAACCTAATGAAATGATTATGTGTGAACAATCCATGCCATGAACCTGTGTACTTGACTGTATGATTTGAGTAATGTTCATTATGGATGTGATTGTGATTGCGGTTTTGCTGATTGGATCGGGTGTCACATTCCGACATATACGTTGGATCGGGTGTCACGTTCTGACACATATATTGGATCGGGTGTCGCATTTCAACACATGCATTGGATCGGGTGACACGTTCTGACACACTAACAGTTTGGGCGTGGGTTCCTTGAGAGAACTACTAATGATTGTTATGTTTGTGTCAACTTGTCATTAAGAACGAAAGATTGTATGCTGTTTTGGAATGATAACTGAACTGTATTCTATATATGTGCTTGCTATATTATGATTGTTCGTTGTATATTGTGCTTATTGGAGTAGCCGCGTGATCCTACCAGTACACTGTGGTTGTGTAATGATACTGCACTTGCTCTTTCTTTGTTGAGTACAGGGCATGTTCAGGCGGCTACTAACAGACCTTGTTTAGGAGATCACTGATCGAGACCGAATTCAAGGGTGAGCCACTTCTTCCAGGCTGCCATGAGTTCTCATTTTGTTTAGTCCATTTTCTTCGGACATAGACTAGTACTTTAGACATTCGCTTGTTTAGTTTTGGAGTTGTACCCCTTGTTCTTAGACTTGTCGTTAGTAGAGTTTTGGTACATTGACTTTTAGGTTCTAGGCATTATTTTCCGCAAATGTTTTGGAATATGTTTTGTCAAACTTTTGAAGTTTTTAGGGACTCCATTTTTCTTTAAGTCATTTAAACCTGCTTCCGTATCTTTAAATGTGTAGTATTTTGGTTAAGGCTGCTTAGTCTGGTTGTAGTAATGGTTCTCCCACCGGAGGGTTAGTGTGGGTGCCAATCACGACGGTCTGGGTCGTAACAGATTGTCAGGAAGTTTGTTCTCTTTTGATGAAGATATATGTTTCATAATATATTTTTCCAAATTATTAAACTTCTCAAAGACTTTATTTATCAATGCTACTTATGTGATTTAGATTGTTAGGAAGTTTGCTTCAAAATAGTTATTATTATATAAATATTGCCCTTTTGTTTTACTTATTTACTATTTCTTAATATTTCAGTATTTTCGACAAAGAAAAAGTTTATATGACTTCTAATAACGTCAGATGAAATTTGTATTAGTTTAATTTTCATTATTTATTTAATAACTAAGTTTATGAGATAAATATTTTCATTAGTGCAAATCTTTCTCTCTCTCTCTCTC